>VOQK01038676.1:0-11789 GCA_015052645.1 Benitochromis conjunctus
GGGGTGGACCTCATCCACCCCAGGGGCTTTGCCACCAAGGAGTTGTTTAACTGCCTCAGCGACCTCGCCCCCGGAAATAGGTGGGTCATCCCCTTCATCCCCAGACTCTGCTTCCTGCACGGAAGACGTGCCAGTGGGATTAAGGAGGTCCTCAAAGTATTCCTTCCACCGTCCGACAATGTCCTCAGTTGAAGTCAGCAGTGCTCCCCCCGCACTATACACAGTACAGGTAGAACACCGCTTTCCCCTCCTGAGTCGCCTGACGGTTTGCCAGAATCTCTTCGAGGCAGTCCGAAAGTCTTTTTCCATGGCCTCTCCGAACTCCTCCCACACCCGAGTTTTTGCTTCAGCCACTCCCCGTGCCGCGTTCCGCTTAGCCTGCCGGTATCTATCAGCTGCCTCCAAAGTCCCACAGGCTAACCAAGCCCGATAGGACTCTTTCTTCAGCTTGGTGGCGCCCCTCACCTCTGGTGTCCACCATTTGGTTCGGGGGTTACCACCACGACAGGCACCGACCGCTTTGCGGCCACAGCTCAGTATATTCACAGGATACTTTTACTTGTAATTGAGTCCAATTTAATCAATGTAACAGTACTTCTACTCGAGGACAAATTTTGAGTACTCTTTCCACCTCTGGTCACCAGTGCTCGTGGATGAAGACTGAATAGTAATTGACAGGCCAAAGGAAAATCTTTCAATTGTGTGCATTGAAAAACATTCACTGTGGAATTAAACAACACTTTGTGTTGCACTTTTCTGCAACTTTTTTTATTCCTCATAGAGATACCATTGCTAGACCAACATCATACAATTAACAGCATTCATACCATCAGTTCTAACATTAACATTAAAGCGCCAGTGGGTTTAACATAGTATAGAGTTAAAATATCATAAAGTCTGTATTTCCTCGTGTATCAGAAACACTGCTATTGTTTCTGATGCAGTGACAGAAGAAAATAAACATAAGAAACTCAATGAAAAAAAATGGAAAATGATATGTATATACACAACCAGTCAAAAGTTTGAACACCTTCTCATTTAATGTTTTTTATTTATTTTAATGACTGTTTAAGTTGTTGATTCATACTGAAGGCATCAAAACTAAAAATGAACAAATATCAAATTCTGCAGTAAACAAAAATGTGTGAAATAACTCAAAACATGTTTTGAGCCTGGGCTCGGGAGAGCCCGATTGTCCCGCAGAGACGTTTGCTGCCGAATACTCAATGGTCAGTTGCGTTGTGTGCCTGGCAACACTCTTGATGGAGGACATTGAACAATATCTACCTATTCAAAATCATGATAACAGGGTTCTGGCTGATCTGAGCTGGCTTGGACCTGGCTTATCGAAGAACAAATACAGCGGTTACAGCGGTTCAAAACCCCACAAGGCTGGCCGACATGATTGATGATAGGCTGAGTACTCAGACTGTGTTTATTGAACGCAATATAGATAAGATCTTGGAGAAGCTCACGGCTCTGCAATGGAAAATTGATAGACCTGGTGACCACTGATGGACATTAGACTGCAAAAATGGATGCAGTTGTTCGTATTAACCCAAACAACCATCTCCTCCACTCGTGCGGCTCCAGAACAACAAATTCTTCTCGCTGATAACAGGACTGTGTTTAGTCTCTCTGTCCCTATCCTTCAAGGATACCTGTGTCAGCTGAAGAACTGTTGACTTTTGCTTAACCGGGTGAAAGGACACGCTCTCTCAAGTTGAACACACGATACACACACACATACACATGTATACTGACACAGATGTACACTCACCCCCCTCCCCCATTTCAAACACCTCTGATGCTTGCCCCCACCCGATGCAGACGGCATGTCTACTGGACCAGCGCAGAGTCATGCTGCAGGACCGGATGCTGCTGCCTACACTGGCTCTCTCTCACCCCATTTACCCACCCCTGTTGCTTGCCATGTGTTTTCATGGTGTTACAGTGTCAAGAATCATCTGCTTTTTGTGTTTTTGTTTTCTGTTCTCATACTAATCCCCTATCATGAGCTCAGTCTGAGTAGAGTTCTCTTTATTTCTCCTCCACTGCCCTATTGTGTTGTACATTTTCACAGTTTTTCTTTAATGCTACCTGTTCTGACATGTCTCCTCAATGTGATGTTTGTGTAATGTATGTATGGTTGGAAGGGATCCAATTTTGCTGTAGGCAACTTCAAGTGACAAATAAAGCTTCATCATCATCATATTTAAGATTCTTCAGAATAGCCACCCTTTGCTTTGATTACTGCTTTCCACACTCTTGGCATTCTCTCAATGCGCTTCATGAGGTCGTCACCTGAAATGGCTTTCCATCAGTTTTCAAGGAGTTCCCAGAGATTCTGAGCACTTGTTGGCTATTTTGCCTTCACTCTGGGCTTAGCTCAGGTGACTGTGGAGGCCAGACCAGCTGGCACAGCACTCCATCACTCTCCTTCTTGGTCAAATAGCCCTTACACAGCCTGGAGGTGTGTTTGATGTCATTGCAAATAAATGATGCTCTAACTAAACGTAAACAAGATGGGATGGCATGTAGCTGCAGGATGCTGTGGTAGCCATGCTGGTTCAATGTGCCTTCAATAAATCCCCACAGTGTCACCAGCAAAGCACTCCCACACCATCACGTCCTCCTCCATGCTTGATAGTTGGAACCATGCATGTAGAGACCATCCGTTCTTCTTTTCTGTGTCGCACAAAGACGCGGCGGGTGGAACCAAGGATCTCAAATGTGGACTCATCAGACCAAAGCACAGCTTTCCACTGGTCTAATGTCCATTCCTGTGTTTCTTGGCCCAAACAAATCTCTACTGCTTGTTACTTTTCCTTAGTAGTGGTTTCTTAGCAGCTATTTGACCATAAAAGCCTGATTCACACAGTCTTCTCTGAACAGTTGATGTAGAGATGTGTCTGCTACTCGAACATTATCTCAGCTCTAATCTGAGGTGCTGTTAACTTGCGATTTCTGAGGCTGTTGACTCGGATGAATTTCTCCTCAGCAGCAGAGGTGACTCTTGGTCTTCCATTTCTGGGGCAGTCCTTATGTGAGCCAGTTTCATTGTAGCGCTTGATGGTTTTTGCAACTTCACTTGGGGATACATTCAAAGTTTTAGCCATTTTCCAGACTGACTTACCTGTAGTTCTTTTCTTTTATTTATATATATATATATATATATATATATATATAGGCCTTTTATCAGCTTTATTTTTATTAGATAGATGCAGTTAAGATTGATAGGAAAGTGGAGGGAAAGAGAGGGTGAGACATGTAGCAAAGGGCCGCAGGTCAGACTCAAACCTGGGCCGGCCACTCTCAGCCATGCGCCATATGGTCTCCTGCTCATCCAACTGAGCTAAACCGGTGACCAGACCTTTAGTTCTTAAAGTAATGATCGACTGTCGTTTGTCTTTACTTAGCTGATTGATTCTTTCCATAATATAAATTCTAACAGTTGTCAAATAGGACTGTCAGCTGTGTAACAACCTGACTTCTACACAACACAACTGATGGTCCCAACCACATTAAGAAGGCAAGAAATTCCAATAATGAACACGTGTGACGTGAAAATCATTTCATGTGACTACATCATGAAGCTCAGTGAGAGAAGGCCAAGGGTTTGCAGCGCTGTCAACAAAGAAATGGTGACTACTTTGAGGAATCTATAATATAAGACATTATTAAATTGAGAGTTTTTTGATAAATTGAAGAACTCTAAATCCACAGAGTTAGAGTTATTCATCAATTTTTTTTTCTTTGGTACATAATTACATTAATTTTGCTTCATGTATTTGATGTCTTCTGTATGTAACTAGAATGTGGAAAATAGTAAAAATTAAGAAAAACCACTAAATAAGAATGTGTGTCCAAACTTTTGACTGCTAGTATATCCAAGGCCTGTTGTTAATGCTCAAACAACAACAGCTATATGGTGCATTTTTTCACCATAATTCACAACATATGTTTCTATGTATGTCCAGTATGCTGTTTTCACTTGTGTCACCAATTGACTTTGTTCAGCATTACAATCACACCTAAACTTAATGAAATTATTTTGCCTTAATCACACAATCATCAAACAAAACTATCAAAAATTACTTACTTAATAGTTTTATTTAGTTAATGATTCGTTAATGTGATAAAGTCATAAATTATCCATGTTAAGTTGACTTGTGAGGTAGTCACGCCAACCTCCAACCGCAGACTATTATATGCCATAGACTATAGAATAGTTTCTTCTCTTACATAATATTTCTATGAATCCCAGTGTGTATTGTGTGCAGCTTTTGAGCTTTTCTCAAACAAAAGCACCAAAACCAACTTGTTTGACTTCTAGCTTTACCTTTTGTTACTATTGTTATTTCAGTGGTCACTGAGGGGAAGGTCAGATCTGGGTGTGTGAGCCTGTGGGTGGAGCTGAACATAAAATTTACAGTATTTAATACCTGAAGCCAAATTAAATCCAGCGTAGTCAACGATGGCCCTCCAACGGTTCTTGTGCTTTTTCGGTGTGATGATCATTCTTTTTGGCAAAGGTGGGAGAGAAAATTTATTTTCTGTTTGCATTATTAAATGCTTTTATAATTACACAGTTCACATGAAGTGTGGAAATTTTAATTACAGATGGTAAAGAGTTTTAAAATTTAAAAATATATTTCTGGATCCTATGAAATGTATCCTGCCTGTACATTTCAGTAAGATAAGAAAGAACATTTTTTGACATCATTAAATTCTGCTCTTCTCAGCTAATGGCTGACATGTCTGTTTCATTCTCTATTTTCTCTTTTTAAATTTGTAAGTAATAGTAATTAATGATACTAATTATCTAATTAAGTAAATACTAATTACTTAATAGCAGTGAAGTAAATAAACATAAGCTGCATTTAAATAGAATTAGATGGTGTAGTAATGACGTGCAATACCATTGGTTTGATATATCTGTCTTTGTGTTTCAATTTTCAGATGTTCATTCACAGCCGCCTGGTGGCCTTCCGACAACAACGTTTCCCGTTTCCCCCTCTCAGACACCTTGTAAATAAAGTTAACAAACAATACTATAACTCATTTATTTCAGCAAGAAAACAATAATTTTAGCTGGCTGTTTTATTTTATTTAAACCTACACCTGTGGGAGTGCCTGTTTTGTCTGAGCTGGATATCTGTCAAGATGGCAACTAAAACAAGGAAAAGCTTTATTGTCCAGTAGTTACTCTTTCCCTTCAAAATCTGTTGGCATTTACAGTGTAAATGGTATTAGTAATTTATTGTAGGGTTGAAAATCCTCTGTTCCAGGCTGATCATCATATTCATTATTTAACTGTTGTGTCTTCTTCTGTCAGCATGTGGCAGGGTTATGATAAATGGCAGAATCGTGGGAGGTGAAGATGCAGCCCCTGGAAGTTGGCCCTGGCAGGCATCTTTATCCAATAATGGCTTTTTTTTCTGTGGAGGGTCCCTAATCACCGACCAGTGGGTGCTGACAGCTGCTCACTGCCAACCATCGTGAGTCAATGCCCCAAGTGTCTCTATATGGTGGTGCAGTGGTTAGTGCCTCTTGGAGGTTTGAACCTCGTGGAGTGCAGTTTTCATGTTCCCCCTGTGCCTGTGGGTTTCTTCCACAGAAAACACAGTTTTAGGGTAATTAATGGTTTTAAATTGGCTGTGGAAGTAAGAGTGTGTGTTTCTCTGTCACTCTCTGTGTTAGCCCTGTGATAGACTGGTGACCTGTTTGGGATGTAAGATGATGGATGTTATTTCACAGTTATTGTAATACTTTCTTCATCACCAACATTTAAATATAATATAAAACACTGTAAAGAAATTTCCCACTGATAATGTTGGACTTCATTGTTATTGTTACACTTCCAGTTGAAGAATGCTGTGGTCATTAATGTTTTGTTTGTTTAAACTAGTTATAGTTAACATTGTAGTAACACATATCTGGATAATGTAATGTTGTGATCATATTGTGTCCACACTGAGCAACAGCCAGAGTCAGAAGACAAACTTAATACCAGTCACGTCTTTCTGTCAGATGTGAACTTACAATCAGCAGGCCGCTAGTTTAGCATGAAGACTTAAAGTTGGAAGCCTGCTAACTTTGTTCTGTCAAATGATAACAAACTCTAGCTATGCATAAATGTAACACTCACTATTCAACTCGTGTGGACACTCACGTGCAGGGATAGAGGAAATGTCCATCCATCAAAGTCATTTTCTTTGACTACAACGGCTCTTCAGTGTTTGAATAAAATGATTCAATTACAATATGTTCACATCAAAATCACACAAACATCTGTTATTACCCGGTTGTGATCGTAGTTCAACATGCAATGCTATAAAAATAACTATATATTTTTTCTTTCTATCAAGTATTGCTCTTTCCACCACAAATGTGACTTTGGGCCACAACACCGCGTCTGGTCCAAACCCAAATGCAGTGACTGTGGCACTTTCAAACATCATCTGCCATCCCAACTACGACTCTACAACAATGGATAACGACATTTGCCTCCTGCAGCTGTCGACTCCTGTGACTTTCACAGACTACATTCAGCCAGTCTGCTTAGCCTCAGACATCAGCATTTTCTACAATGGGACCAGCAGCTGGGTCACTGGCTTTGGTACCCTATCAAGTAAGTTATAAAATATTTATTTTCATTTTATATTAGTGATACATGATTCAGTAAAAATGCTCTTACTTTTTATAATTTCTCAAATAGGTGGTGGTTCCACCCCAGAGATTCTGCAGGAGGTGAATATACCAATAGTGGGAAACAATGAGTGCAAATGCGACTTACAAGACTTCGTTGCAATCACAGATAACATGATCTGTGCTGGAGTGCAACAGGGTGGGAAGGATTCATGTCAGGTGACTACCACTTTTTGCTTATTTGTAATGTAGGGCCTTATTGAATGCAATGAGTATAAGCCTTAACCACTCACTGTTTTTCTGTAGTAGCGTCTATAATTATCGATATTATTGCCCTTTTCCACGAGCACCTACTTGACTCAGCTGTGCTTTCAGGGTTTTCATTAGGTGGTAGTACCTGGTACCAGGTACTTTTTTAGTACTTTGCCAGCCAGGATTTCAAGCGAGCTTAGTCGATTTGCAAATGTGACATCAACAGACTGCCTGTCACCAATAGGCCAGTCAGTGGTGTAGCTCGATGAGTCATGAGAGTGACTCCTTAACAGTAATGAAAACTGCCATTTTCGAAAGATAAATGGCTACACAGAAACCCTGACAAGACGCTATAGACTGAGTGGCAGATATACCATCACCAAGTCCTCCATTGTTGGTTTGTGGTTGTGTTGCATACAAATTACGTTACTGGTCTTTCATCCCATTGCTACAATGACCCAATGCAGGGTGGTGCTCAACCGTATGACAAAATGACCAAAACTGAGTAAAGTAGAGTCGAGTCTGTTCTAGTCAGCAGAGTACTAGTGGAAAAGAGGCCTTTGTTTGTCCAAGTTAATTTATTTCACTTATTCTATAAAACAAATAGCTTGAGAAAAGTTTTTTGATACTTTTTGTCAGTGACTAAAAGCAATTTAGTCATGTGGCAGTGAGGGTGTTGGATGATACTGTATTACTAATCAGAAAAAGTTGTGTTTCTGATTGATGATTAACACAAACATCTCCAAAACCATTTGGATGTATTTCATAGAAATGAAGCTCCATGAGATGTTCAACTGATCTCAATTTGTTTGAACAACTTTTACATATTTTTCACAGGGAGACTCGGGGGGACCACTCGTGGCTAAAAACGATTTTGGTATCTGGGTCCAGGCTGGAGTTGTGAGTTTTGGCGATGCCTGCGCCCTCCCTAATAGACCTGGAGTCTATGCTCGTGTGTCCCAGTACCAAAACTGGATTACTGCCACCGTCACCGGAACACCACCAGGCTTTGTTACCTACACCTCCCTGGGCTTTGACTATGACTTATATTTCACCTGCCCCACGTCAACAACGACCGCTTTTCCAACCGATTTCCCACCCTTTACCATGTCAACACCGACCGCTGTTTATACCGATTTCCCGCCCTCTATCACCCCATGTGACAGTTTGTTTTGCAGTGGTGAAAACCTGATCCACTTCACTCACTTCACGTCTCTCTGTGTTCTTGTTGTGTTGCTCCAAATGTTTGTTGGAAGTGGTGGAATGTAACTCAGCACATTTCAAGTCCTGTACTTAAGTACTAACTTGAAATAATTACTATTACTCCAATAGATTTATGGGACAGCTTAAGTTTCTAGGCACTTCACAAATTAAGCGAAACAGTTATTAGTAAACATTAGACTAACAGTAAATGTTAAAAGAAATGATGAAGTGAACTGTTTAGACATTCGGACAAAATAGCAAACAATTTCTGATTTCCTGTTTTTCAATTACAGTGATTTGCTAATCTTTATCTGATATATTTCCATGACTTCAGTGATGATTTAAAAGCACAACCTGGCAAATTTGAATTAATAAATCAAAACATAATTAGAATTCTCTTTTAAATGTATCATATTACATATGGGCATATTTCTGTTGTATGGTTAAAATCTGTCACAGTTTCATAAAATTCTGTTCAGATCTTATTTTGGTATCCTGACACTTCTGATGATTAAAACATGCAATTTAAAAAAAAAACTATTTACTTCTGTGTTTTTTTGTATTCTTCATTATTTTCTTACTTAAGCCCATTTACAGACCAAAATCTGCTGATGAAGTTAGCACAAAACTGCAAATGAGACATCCAGTAGACAGGCACCAAAATGAGACAGAATATAAAAGATGGAAAGAGATTCCAGGTCTGAAACATGAAGCCAGTGTGGCCAATGGCCTAAACCTGCATTCTTTATAATGACCAGCAGGGGCTGATAAACATGACTTATGACTTCTGGAGTCCTTTCCATCTCCCACCAGGATTACAACTACTGACTACTGTGCTTGTTTGTGCAATACCAGTTGCATCTGGATGGGAGTGTTTGATTCCCAGGGATGAGAATGTGGTGGCAGATCAATGCTCTGGGTAAGAGGCTAAATCCAACATGTTAAAGTCTGTTAAAATAGAGGAGATTAATGATAACTAAAGTAATACGATTAATTTTGATGGGAACATGTACAGGTTCTTTCTGTTCAAATAGACCTGTTTACCTCAAAACCACAAATGGATGGGTGTGTGTGTGGGGGGGGTAAATACATAATACTTATTGATGAGCTTGTAGGACCTATCATTCAAAAGCTTGAACTTGCCAGCTTTTTGCACTGTGAGCAGCTTGACACGTTAAACAAGTTGTTTTAACAGTTTCTCAGTATCAGTGTGCTTACATTATCTTTACATTAGCATGCCTGGAAACTTATTGTGCAACATAACTTTTCGTCATAGAGATGGCATTTGCTAAACCAACATCATGCATTTAACATGCATCAGATGCAGTCTGTTATATTTTCTGATGCGATGACGGAAGAATTAGAAAAATATAAGAAACTCAAAAGAGAAGATGTATATATGTATGATATCCAAGGCCTGTTGTTGGAGCCCAAACTAAAATGTCCAGATTGTGCACTTTCACCATAATTCAGTCCTTTCATCAATACTGGTTTTGAAAGCAGTTCACAACATATGTACAAACACTCCCGATCAAAAGTTTAAGACCACTTCAAACATAGCTAAAAATCATATTTTGCATAATTGGATCTTAATAAGGT
This sequence comes from Benitochromis conjunctus, assembly GCA_015052645.1. Taxonomy (NCBI): domain Eukaryota; kingdom Metazoa; phylum Chordata; class Actinopteri; order Cichliformes; family Cichlidae; genus Benitochromis; species Benitochromis conjunctus. The sequence goes on from VOQK01038676.1 coordinate 9,706, forward strand.
TCCAAGTAGAGCTACAACATGCAACAAGAAGAAATGGGAGTGAGACAAAGTATTTTTTGAGCAAGCAATTTATTGAAAACAACGCTTAAACTGAAACAGGCTGTTTTACAGCTGATCAAAAGTCTAAGACCACGTGCCTTTAAAAGGCCAAATCTGTGCAAAATGTGGATTCATTGTCATTTTCTGTCAGGTAGTCACACTGTCATGACATTTTGATAGCAAAGGCAAAAAAACATTCCCTTTTCAAACATGGTCGGGTTGTTGAACTGCATTTACAAAAACTGTTTACAAAAGTGGACAAACGTTCCAGACAGTAGATGGCCGTCGTGCAGCCGTCTTCACCACTTGGAGAAATGTTCCCACTCACCTCATGGAAACGCTTGCATCAAGCATGCCGCAACAAATTTTTGAAGTGATCAGCAATAACAGTAGAGCTACTCATTACTGAGTTCATGTTTGGAAATTTCATTCCTGTTTTGGGGGTTCACGGGTTTTTTTTGGAGGTGTGTCCTAGACTTTTGATCAGCTGTTTAACAGCCTGATGAAGCCTTAATGAAATTATTTTGTCTTAATCTCACAAACATCAAATGAAAACATCAAAAGTTACTTGATTATTTATATACTAGTTAATGTTTTAAAGCCATAAATTATCCATGTTAAGTTGATAGATTTTCTAGTAACATCAACATCGACCTCCAGGCTCGAGAAAACAACCTCCAACAACAGACCATTATGTGGCATAAACTATAGAACACTTTCTTCTCTTACATAATATTTCTATGAAACCCAGTTTGTATTTCAAAGAATGTGTGAATCATTTGAGCATTCCTACAAACACAGGCATCAAGACCAACTTGTTTGACTTCTAGCTTTACCTTTTGTTACTATTATTATTTCAGTGGTCAGTGAGGCAGAAGTCAGATCTGGGTGCGTGAGCCTGTGGGTGGAGCTGAACACAACACTATTTAACACCTGAAGCCAAATTAAATCCAGCGCAGTCAACAATGGCCCTCCAACAGTTGTTGTGCTCTTTTTCTGTGATGATCCTTCTTTTTGGCAAAGGTGAGCGAGAAGTTTGATTTGTATTTGTGCTGTTAAACATTTTTATTATAGCATAGTTCACATGAAGTGTGGAAAGTTTCATTACAGATGGTAAAGAGTTTTAAAATTTTAAAAACATATATTTCTGGATACTATCAAATGTATCCTGTCTGTACATTTCAGTAAGATAAGAAAGAACATTTTTTGACATCATTAAATTCTGCTGTTCTCAGCTAATGGCTGACATGTCTGTTTCATTCTCTATTTTCTCTTTTAAATTTGTAAATAATAGTAATTAATGATACTAATTATGTAATTAAGTAAATACTGTTTTTTTTAACAGTGAAGTAATTAAACATAAGTTGCATTTAAATAGAATTAGATAGTGTAGTAATGACGTGCAATACCATTGGTTTGATATATCTGTCTTTGTGTTTCAATTTTCAGATGTTCATTCACAGACGACAACAACGTTGCCCGTTCCCCCCCCTCAGACATCTGGTAAATAAAGTTAACAAACAATACTATAACTCATTTATTTCAGCAAGAAAACAATAATTTTAGCTGGCTGTTTTATTTTATTTTATTTAAACCTACACCTGTGGGAGTGCCTGTTTTGTCTGAGCTGGATATCTGCCAAGATTTGCAACTAAAACAATGAAAAGATTTATTGTCCAGTAGTTATCCTCCATTTCTGTAAGATAAGAAAGATAATTTTTTGACATTAAATTCTGCTGTTCTCAGCTAATGGCTGACATGTCCGTTTCATTCTCTATTTTCTCTTTTAAATTTGTAAGTAATAGTAATTAATGATACAAATAATGTAATTAAGTAAATACTAATTACTTACATAATTATTTTTTAAACAGTGAAGTAATTTCACAATAGTTGCAATTAAATATAATTAGTTACTCACAGGGGCGTAGTAATGACGTGCAATACCATTGGTTTGATATATCTGTCTTTGTGTTTCAATTTTCAGATGTTCATTCACAGCCGCCTGGTGGCCTTCCGACAACAACGTTTCCCGTTTCCACCTCTCA
>VOQK01038677.1:0-10850 GCA_015052645.1 Benitochromis conjunctus
TACATACATGGATTCATGGGGCATGTGGTATAAAGCACATTGAGTGTTCCAGGAGAACAGAAAAGCTCTATATAAGAATCAGTCCATTTAACATTCTGTGTGTTTCAGCTCCTTCAGTTGATGCCACTGAGTCACCAGGTCAGTGAGCATAATACTGAACTTAAAATCCACTTTGAAGTCTGAATTAATCTAACAATTACCCAGATTATTGTTCTCACTCTGTTTCTTTCATGTTAGGTGGTCCAGACATCAGTGATGAAGCTGACAGCGATGAAGGTGAGAGGAGACAGTCTGTTATTTCATGCTGAGACACATTGAGCAGCTCCACTTGAGACACAAATGATTAAAAACATGCACAAAAGCATCACTCTAGATTTATTTATATCTTCCTCAGGTGACTTTAAAGATTCTCCTGAACAAACTGAAGGTAATTTTTTCACCTCTCTGTCCAGCTGACTACAACCATGGAACTTTCCAAAGCATGGAAATCTCCTCATATTTGTTGGTGGGTTTTTAAGCGTGCAGGAAGGAGCTAGTTTTGAAAATGTTGCTTGAAATGTCACAAAACACAAAGATGCAAGCTCCATAGATGCTGCAGAAAAGCCTAAAGGTAAATATTTTCTTGTCTTTAGTTTTCTGAGACTGAGAACAAGCAAGCTGAGAGATAAAGGTAGAATGAGGAAGTTAAATTTTCTAAAAACATATAAGGAAAGACATTTTTCCTTTGTTTCAGATCCTTCAGAGGAGATGGCTGAAACAAAAGGTTAGGGTGTGGTTTTGTTTTTTGTAAAATAACACATTGGAGGAAAAATGAGGAACAGATAGAAAATCTATGTGATAGACGCTAAAGCATTAAAAGGATGATAACAGTCTGTTCCTCCTAAAAGACATGCTTCACACATCTATGTTTTACCTCCTTTAACTCTTTGTGCTGTTTAATTTCAGAGTGTTCTGGAGTAACTACTATATCATAAATTTATGTACTACTATTTTTTACTGGTGTAAGATATTTGAACAGAAAGGTAGTTTATCATCATAAGAAAAGCCACACGAAACTACTCCTCTATTTATTAATTTTGGTGTGAAAGTGCTTAGACATAGAAACGAGAGTTTGTATGAATGGTTCTGAATGGGTGAATGAGGCATGTTGAATAAAGCACTTTCAGTTTTCTAGTAGAGTAGAAAAGTGCTGTATAAGAACCAATCTTTTTACCATTTAACAAACTTGTGGAGGAGTAGCGGATATGTAGCTGCTGGAAATTTGTAAAGTTCTGAAGGGGTCCTGGTCTGTGCCGACTATCTCATAGATATGTAAGCCACAGAAATGTGCATGTCAAGGTTCACGTCACTTCAAAGCCAAATGGCAGTCTCTTCAATTTTAGGAAGCTAATGTATTAATATGAGGATTTTTAATATGAGTATATTTGAGCAATTAATAACTCAGAGCTGGTACACATTACCTGGTGTGATGATCATCTGTTGAGCTGAGTTGGTGTTGACATACTTTAAAGAGTGAGAATCAGTGACCTCAGTAAGAGAAAGGTCTGTCAATCATTAAGAAATGAGGGAGTGTAGAGTGAAGCAAAAGCAGTTCCACATGTGTCCTCTTTCCACCCTTTGGGTGACTCCTCAGGAAGCGTTAAACAATGAGGAGTGTTACAGCTCTTATTCAAGCAGAATTCTGGATTCCTAACAAAGTTGTTTTTACTGCACACATTGTTTTCAGTGTAAGCACAGTTGTAGAACAGTGAGATGATTCCTCATGTTTATCACAGACATAATGATTATCTGCAATCCACAGAAGAGTCTGCACCCGAAAACAGCACCGCCACCAGCACTGAGTCTGAACCAGCACCTAATGGTGACAAAGAAGATGAGGACGAGGCATGGAGTGATGAAGAGCAGGAAGTGAAGGAGAAGGGAGATGAAATTAGTGAAAAAGATATCAGTGAGGAGCAGGAGGGGGAGGTGGTGCCTATCATAGAAGAGGAGAGCAAAGAGGAAAGTGTAACTCCAGCTGAAGAAGACAGCAAGATGAATGACAGTGAGATTGAACACATGGAGGAGGTAGAGGAGCAGGAGAAAGAGGCTGAGGAGGAAGAGACAGAAGAGGCGAAAGAAGAGAAAGAGGAGGAGTTCAAAGAAGTGAAGGAGGAGAAGGAGGAAAAAGAGAGCGATACTCAGGATGAGCTGGAGGAGGATAAGCAGGATGAGCTAGACCAGGAGAAAGAGGAGGAAGTGGATGAGGAGGATAAGGAGGAGGAAGAGCCAGAGAAGGATGAGCTAGAGAAGGAAAATGAAGAGAAAGAGGAGGAGCTAGAGGAGGATAAAGAGGAGGAGGAGCCAGAAGAGGAGAAGAAGGAAGAGCTAGAGAAGGAAAAAGAAGAGAAACAGGACGATATGAATGAGAAGGAGGAACAGGAGGAGGAACTGAAGGAAGAAAAAGAGGAGGAGGATTTCCAGGATGATTCTGAAAATGCAGATACTGAAGAGCCTGATGAAGTTGATGATGGTCTCGACTCCACTGAAGGTAAAAAATGGTGATAGTGGTGAGCTGGTGTCATTTATCTCACAGATTCATGTGGTCCCAAAGAGTAATCATTAAATCCAGAGTGAAAAATCAGAGGCTTACATGGAAAACACGTGTGAAGAGTTCAAAGACCAACTTAAAGAATTTGAAGTCATAAATAGAAAAAGATTTAATGAATGACAACATTTGCACAGACATCAGATGAGTTTCATTTGAAAATCTCAGCTGGGTTAGAGGAAGCAGACGATAAGATTAAGAGTTCAGCTGAAGGGAGCCAGAGCAGAACCAGACTTTGCATCACTGCAGCTTTAGGTTCTTAATTCTTGCTTCTTGCTTGTTGCAGCAACACCTGCTGGCCAACTGGACCAATCGGATGATGCCGCCCCCGCTACCACGAAGGGTAAAGTTCATATCACATCTACAGAGAATCACATTTCAGACTGAATCAAACTTACTTCTTCTCTGAGCAGCACGAAGTAGAAACATGAAACATTTTACAGCTTGTTGAAGTAAAAATGAACGTCTGTTTTCTTGTAGCTACCAGTTAGATCCTCCGCCTCTGAGCTGTGGGAGCTCAGCAACTGCAGGTACCATTGCACATTGTCTGTACTGATGGAGACTAACCTCTTAACCATAATCACAGATTATAGCAAAACACGGTCTTATTAAAAAGAGTTTTCATTTTAGATCCCCACAGCCCAATGTATCCTTCTCCTATAAAACATAGGAGTAGATCCTGAAAATGTTAACAAACCAGATGGTGAAATATCTAATAAGCGCATTTTCAACAATAATGTGTCATTTTTTTTATGTAGTCAATCTAAAGTTATTACATGCTCATTAGAATCTAAGTGTTAGAGTATTTCCTATACCAACCAATCAAATGTAACTTTCTTTGGAGTAAACAGATGAGAAAACTTTTACTTTTCCACTGACATCAGCACAGAATCCATTGGGCTGGTTTGGAGACCTCTGACTTATTTTTCATCAATTCAAGGACCATTTTTAGATCACAAGTTTGTTTTCATGAAAGTGGGACTGTTTGTAGCTTCATGCAGAGAAAGAGCTCTACAGATGTGATGTTTGCTTTGAGAGTGTTGATGGAGAACTATAGAGAAGGTTGTTGAGAAGGACCTTCACTGTGTCTTTGTGGATCACCGGCTGCTGAGAGAATAACTGTGGTACTGCATGAGGAAGTATGTGTAGGGAAGTATGGTGGTGCAGGACATTTATGAGGACATAGAATGGCAAGGTGGGGGTGGGATTACATCAGGTCTGCTGTGAGCGCTTCTTGTTTACTGTGGTGATGGACAGGCTGAGTCTCTGTGTGAATCATGATCTGTAGTGAGAGCAAGGACCACCTGCTCCCTTGATCCTCTTCTCTCCAGCTATGTACAGATCATAAAAGTAGGTAAAAGCAAGGCAGAATATATGTGTGCGAATGAGAGGGAGACAGGTGGACATGTAAGGAATACAGACAGTGAAGTTGGATGAGTTTAAATACCTGGGCTTAATGATCCAAACAGAGGTGAAGAAGAGAGTGCAGGTAGGTTGGAGACAAGCGTCTGGGGTGATTTGTGACAGAGCATAGCAGCAACAATGAAAAGGAAGGTTTAGAAGATAGTAGAGTGACCTGCTGTTATGGATGGTTTGGAGTTAAAGATATTAGGATGAGCAGGATTGACAGGACTAGAAATGAATGAGAGAGTGGATATATTGGACAAAGGATGATGATGATGGAGCTGCAGGAGGAAAAAAGAAGGAAAAAAGGAGGTTCATGGATGTAGTGAAAGAAGACATGCATAGGGCTGATGTGACAGACGATGATACAGGCATAGGATGAAAACGAGCAGCTGACAAAGGAGGAAAAAGGGAGTGGCTGCAGGCCATAAATAATAATTGTTACTGTGGACATCCCAGATAGACTTGAATGAGTCACTGAGTAGTGAAGCAGTATGAAGTGAACCAAGGTTTTTTGTGCTGTTTCCTGACAGAGTCAAGCCCACAGCCGCCACAGTGGAATCCAGCTGCCATGACTACAACAAGCTAAACTGCATGAATTTCAACGTTCAGCCAACTGTTTGTTTCCTCTCCCCGTTTTCTAGCAGTGTCTGTTTTAACCTCTGGCTTCTTTGGTTTTCTCAGATAAAAAGAAATATCTTTCACCTGCTGACTGTCTGCCTTTCTGCCATGTGTCCTTTAACCTGTCTCTCTTTCTGGCTTCTTGTCTGCAGAAATATTAAACCAGCTGCTGAGCTCAGATTGTTCTGTGTGTCTGATTTCACACATTAACATGTACATAAGTCCATCTTTAATTTACAGAGAATGTTTTTAAGGCCATGAGAAACCAGTCAGTGGTGTATACAGAGGAACTGCTAATAAAGATTGAATTGTCAAAAACTCATCGACTCTTTCTTCCAACAGTTAGCATGCTTCTCTGAACCAGTAATGACTTGATTTCAGTCACACATTTGACATGATTAACATAAAATATTATGTTATTGTTCAGAGGCAGTAAATATTCTGCACAGAAACAGTTTGAAGTCACCTTTATTGACTTATAAGGAACTTCCTGCAGCTGGGAATGAGCAGTCAGACCAGATTCCTGATATTCACCATTTCCAGTCAGCTGCACGGCCACATTCCTCAGGCTGTTCTCTGCAGCACCTCAACACTGTTCACACCTTCTGCTATACCTTTATTAACTGCTGTTATAGCCCTAAAGCATAACGACTGAAGCAGAAAGTTATTAATCTGGTTACTTGTGGCAAAAAGCGGTATAAATAAATAAAGCGTTGAATTCAAGTGACTAAACCTGCTCAGCGCTGCTGTTTATTTCTAAGGTGATTGCTGCACATTAGAGCTGTGAGACTTTAGTTTTATTGTTTCATGGAAACAATAAAACTTCAGGGGCAGGTGCAGCTCGCTGCTGTTTACTGTTTGAGAATAAAGATTAAATCTTAAACTAGAATTCAAACTTAGTACAGATTTGATATTAGGTCAGCGGGTGCAGTGTAGGTGTCCTGTTTTAGTATCAGGTGGTTATAGAACAATAAAACTGTTGTAAAATTGTTTGCTGCCACTAGAAAAAAAATCAAAGAACAAAGTTGTGTTGATCTCTAATTTGACAGCATAAGTTACCATGGCAATACACCAGGTAAATATGGACCACCTTCACAGCACAGAAAATCCAGGGTTGAACCTGAAGTTAGCTGAATAAGATGAAGCCCTTCTTTGTAGTGCAGGCCCAATCCCTTTATGTAAACATAAAGGTTAAACCCTGCGTTAACTTAATGAGTTGATAACCAGCTTCATGTGACCCAATCGCTGACGTTAGGCTAAGTGAATCCAAAAAACAGAAAGAGACTTTGGCTATTTGGAACTTCATCGTATGGAGCTTGTTGACTTTCACTCATTCTTTTCATTTGCATCTGTTTCACCTTGTATCATGTTTTGGTTTCACCTGTTTCTGATGCTGTGTTTTATCTGTCTCACCTGGTAGTCTCTGTTTATTTATTTCCTGTTGCAACAGTGAGGCCTGTGGATACTGACATTTTAAGATAGCCAGGGCAGGTGTGTGGGAGGCGGAGAAGTCAGGTTTCCTAGAGCCACAGCTACTGATGTGGAACACTGATTCCTGAGATGAAGTTTCTTCGTGATGATGAATGAAAGGTGACCTGCAGGGTAAGAGGAGTCACACATATCAAAGAAGAAGAGAGGGGTAGGGAAGCACTTCCTGCCAGATAAAGGGTGTTTGTTTCAACCTGTGATTGGTTAATGGGGTCATGACAGAGGCCAACAGCAGGGGGCAACTCAATAGATCCTGTCACACCTGTGTACGTGCGTGTGCATGCGTGTGTGTGTGTGTGTAGGTTTTCAGTGTTCACACTGATGCTAAGTATGTGTGACGAAGATCAGTTTGAGTGCGTAACAGTGCATCGTTGTTGGTCACAGATGGAAACTTTGGCTTTGCAGTTTCTGCGGTCTCACCGGCTTCCTGTTGCTCGATGGTCCCACAGCTCTTGGTTTCAGTCAGACATCAGGATCAAAGGTGCAGGTGAGCTCCAGTCATTTAGAACCAAGCTGGACCTAGACTACAGCTCAAAGTGCCCCTAATTCCTCTTCTGGACCTGATCCCAGAGTCCAGCCCAGCTCCAGCTTGGTTCTAGTTTCAGGATGTCCTGCAGCAGATAGATTTAAACTCATGTTCTGCCCTGATTCCCACAGACAACAGGAAACTCACTTCAAAATAAAAGCACAGAAGGTCAGTGGGTTCTGTCACACTGAATCCGGCTCAGAAGATAAACTACAGCTTCAGCTCTGTAACCTTGCTGTAAAAATATGTGCTCTGTTGTGACTTTTAAGGCCTTCTTCTGCATCCTTCAGACCAGGGAGTCAGCTACTTTGACAGGCTTCACAGTTCAGGATTAAAACAAAGGTGGAGGGAAAGTTTCATTTCATCTCTGAAACAAGTTGTCCTCTTTTCTTCTTCATTAGTTTGCTTTGATTTCTTTTTTTAATTGTATGCATATTGCATTAATTGTTCTATTTTAGTGATTTCTGTGGAACACATTGTCACTGTGGTTTAGAAATAAACTTGCTTGTTTTTGTTGTTCTTTTTATCAGAAAGTGTCAGAAACACACAATAATTCTGTGTATCATGCCAAATTGCAGAATGCTTACTATATCTCTAATTAAACCTCTGTAACTTTGCCCTCCTTCATTTGAGCAGCAATGGGTAATATTTGTATGCTGATTTGTGGTTTTCTTCCATTTATTATCTAGTGTAGAATATTTTTAAAGGGGTTATCTGCTATAAAAACCCAGGCCAGGAAAATCTCCTTCATGTTTTTCTGTGTTTTATCTTCAGTTACTTTGACACAAAGGCATCTTCTGTGATTCTTACATCTCTGATGAAGTCTCACAAGTGTCAGCTTTGTTTTTATGCATAGATTTAAAAAAAAAATATAGATATGTGCTAATAAATGATCCTAATTATAATATTTCTGACTGAGTCAAAATTGAATTGAACTGAATTGATCAAATGGAATGAGGGCTCGAATTGAACCCTAGTACATGAATATGTATTAATCTGCTCTGAATGAGTTTAGATAAGGCTGCTTTTATTTGATTTAGCTGTACATGTTTGGATACACAGAGCAGAGGTCAGGGTTCATGTCCCAAATCTTGGTGGTTTAAATAATGATATGTTTCATTTTAATGATAAATATGAATAGTAGTCACAATAATAATAATATTATATTCATAGAAAGCCCTGTCATAGTCCAATGCCTGTGCAGGTGTACTCCACCTTTCACCCTGGGACAGGTTCCACCCACTATGACCCTAAGCTGAATAACAGTGTAAAAAATGGATGAACCTTTAAAACCTTTGGCACACTGAAGCAAGATATCCATAAATTGAACCTTTAAATAAAAAATTTGAAAACTCTGTCAAACAACTAGATACTCTGTGGATCAATTTAACATTTCCCACTGTTTAATCATAAATACATTGCTCTTTATACACTGAATTTGGGCTGACAGAGTGTGAACCTGATCAGAGAAGCTGAGGCAGGACGTGATGTGAGAGGAGTGCCGGTGATGTCTAACAAATATCTTCGTTGTGCAGACACAGCTGTTTCATGTTTTGGTGGGAAAATGTTAGAAGAGCTGCAGATGTCTCCTGATTGTATTCAGACTTGCATTTTTCAGGCTCGACAAATCATTTGTCCACAAGGTGGGAGCAGTTAACACTGTGACAGCTTTATGTCACTTCAGGATAAGGCAGTGTGATGTCTGTTTCCTGCAATATTTTTGAAATTTTTATTTTTTTGTTTGTACTGTCTTGCTGTGTTCATGCACACAAAAAAGAATAAATGAATGGAGTCTGTTTCACAGGAGGAGGAGGAGAAGGTCACAGATGTAGTTCGAAGGAATGTTGGCAGCTTTTCTCTGCAGCTCTGTATCGCTTTAATAAAGCCTCCTTTCTATACATCCTCTCAGCCTGAACAAAGAAAGAGACTTCAAGCTGTGAAGATGAAAAAAAACACTGCTCTCTTTCTTAATGAAAGTCAGTCTGCAGCATTTCAGACAGAAAGCCATCGAGTTCTTGTGTTTCAGCATGTTATTCACATTATGACTATCAGATCCCATCCTCTTATAAGTTAGTGATTCAAAATCCAGTTTGGACATCATGTTGCTTGAAATTCATGAGCTCTACAACTGAAAAATTGATCTTCAAAACCTTGAATGTATTTCCTTTTTTTTTAAAATTGAGACTCATCTCAGTCAAAAGGTAGCAGGAATGGCAAAAGGTTGAAGCTATTCATGTATGGAAACAAGAGGAAGAAAATGAAGAAGGGGAAGAGAGAAGATGAAAAGATCAAGAACAGTATGTCTCCAATAATCCAAAGATTACAAAGGTTGTGTAAAGAGTTTCTGCAGCTGTCATGCATGGGATTCATAAAGGAAGATCCACAGTTTCCACCATCCACTGTCTCCTCCAACACGCTGTGTGAGCAGGTCTGCAGAGGTCCTTGTGAGTAAGGATCAAAGCTTAGGTCAAAGCTGTGCTCTGCCCCTACAATACAACGGACGCCCTGTAGTCTTATATTTCATATAGGCTTGTTTGGATGGAAGGAACAAGACCTTACAACATTTGAAGGAAGTCCCCCCTTTTTCTGTCTGCATGATAGGAAATAGTAATTTTCCAGATACCCTGTTTGTGGAGTAGCTCCTACTTCAGAGTGGGTACTCTTTAACACAAGACTAACTGTTCAGTGGTTATAATGCACAGCGAGTCGTCTGGACATAATCATACATCGGTAGAACAAATATTATAAAATCCACGTAAACATGGTGAACAGTTATGTCTAAAAATACACAGGGAGTGAGAGAATTTTTAGTGTGCCTATAAGTCCTTTTCTATATCTCTACAGAAAAGGGCAGAGCAGGCTGTACCTGCTGCAGATCAGTCGACCGGTCCTGCTACGGACCTGACGAGCGGTAGCCCTGACCCCCATCGCGAGCAAATGCTTTGAGAGGCTGGTCAGATACTTCATCTGCTCACATTACCCGACTCACTGGACCCTCTACAATTTGCATACTGCCACAACAGGTCCACTGATGACACAATAGTCCTGACACTACATACTGCTCTCTCGCACCTGGAGAAAAGAGACATGTATGTGAGAATGCTGTTTGCAGCTCAGCATTCAATACTATTGTACCCTTGAAGCTGGACAGGAAACTGCAGGATCTAGGATTGAGCAACTCTCTCTGCAGCTGGATCCTTAACTTCCTGTCTGACAGGACACCAAGTGGTCAGACTGGGCTGCATCACCTCATCCCCCGTCATAATGAACACTGGTGCTCCACAGGGGTGTGTACTGAGCCCTCTCCTGTACTCACTCTACACCTACGACTGCACAGCCACTAGCAACATCATTGTGAAGTTTGCGGACGACACAACAGTGGTGGGACTTACAGGGAGGAGGTCAGTGCCCTGTGACACACTGGTGCCAAGAGAGCCATCTCACCCTCAACGTCACAAAGACAAAGGAGATGATATTGGACTTCCGGAGGTGTAGAGAAGCACATACCACCATCACCATCAACAATGCTGCTGTGGAGAGAGTGAGCAGCTTCCGTTTCCTAGGCATCTGGCGGAGGATCTCACATGGCCTGTTCACACGAACAAAACAGTGAAGAAGGCGCAGCAGCACCTCTTCTTTCTCAGGAGACTGAAGAGATTCGGCATGAGCCCCCACATCCTCAGTACCTTCTACTTCTGTGCAATTGAGATCATCCTCACTGGATGCATCACCACGTGGTATGGCAACAGCACCGCCTGCAACTGCAAAGCTCTCCAGAGAGTGGTGCAGTGTGCTGAAAGGGTAATTGGAGGTTATCTTCCCTCCCTCCAGGACATCTACAAGAAGCGGTGCCTGAGGAAAGCAGGGAGGATCATCAAAGACTCCAGACACCCCAGCCATAAACTGTTCACACTACTTCCGTCAGGCAGGAGGTACTGCAGCATCTGGTCCCGAACCAGCAGACTGAGGGACAGCTTTTTCCATCAGGCCACCAGACTGCTGAACACTTCATAGACTCCTCACTCTCACTTACCGGAACTACGACATTTATGCACTCCATATTGTACATATATGCCACTTCTTTTGCACAATATTCATACTGCTGACCTCTGTATATTTTATATTTTATAAATATGTATATACATATATATAAAATATATATGTAGTTGTGAGCACACACACACACACACACACACACACACACACACACACACACACACACAC
>VOQK01038697.1:0-11945 GCA_015052645.1 Benitochromis conjunctus
CCAGCCATGTTTCATCTTCAGTGACGTTGCTGATGAAGATTTTCACTCTGAATCTCATGATACATGGCCCCATTCATTCTTTCCTTTACACGGATCAGTCGTCCTGGTCCCTTTGCAGAAAAACAGCCCAAAGCATGATGTTTCCACCCCCATGCTTCACAGTAGGTACGGTGTTCTTTGGATGCACCTCAGCATCTTTCTCCTCCAAACACAACAAGTAGAGTTTTTACCAAAAAAGTTCTATTTTGGTTTCATCTGACCATCTGACATCCTCCCAGTCCTCTTCTGGATCATCCAAATGCTCTGTAGCAAACTTCAGACGGGCCTGGACGTGTCCTGGCTTAAGCAGGGGGACACGTCTGGCCCTGCAGGATTTGAGTCCCTGTAGTGTGTTACTGATGGTAGCCTTTGTTCCTTTGGTCCCAGCTCTCTGCAGGTCATTCACTAGGTCCCCCCATGTGGTTCTGGGGTTTTTGCTCACCGTTCTTGTGATCATTTTGACCCCACGGGGTGAGATCTTGCGTGGAGCCCCAGATCGAGGGAGATTATCAGTGGTCTTGTACGTCTTTCATTTTCTAATAATTGCTCCCACAGTTAATTTCTTCACATGAAGCTGCTTACCTATTGCAGATTCGGTCTTCCCAGCCTGGTGCAGGTCTACAATGTTGTTTCTGGTGTCCTTTGACAGCTCTTTGGTCGTGGCCATAGTGGAGTTTGGAGTGTGACTGTTTGAGGTTGTGGACAGGTGTCTTTTATACTCATAACGAGTTCAAACAGGTGCCATTAAAACAGGTAACGAGTGGAGGACAGAGGAGCATCTTACAGAATCTTGCTTGTTTGTAGGTGACCAAATACTTAATTTCCACCATAATTTGCAAATAAATTCTTTAAATATCAGACAATGTGATTTTCTGGATTTTTTTTCTCATTTTGTCTGTCATAGTTGAGATACCTCAACTAGGCCTGTAATTTTCATCATAGGTATACACCTATGATGAAAATTACAGGCCTCTCTCATCTTTTTTTAGTGGGAGAAATGGGTGGCTGACTAAATACTTTTTTGCCCCACTGTATTCTATAGGTTAATGTTTGGATGCTCTGTCTGTATCTGGAGAAGGGTATCTCCACTGATGGATAGATTTCCATGCCATATATAGGATAACTGTGTTTTTGAAGTGAACCAATAACGTTGGTGTTGTTGACGATGTTCTGTTTTTGTTCTGCTACCACTTTCAAGCAGTTAATTAGTTATTGAAAGTCAATATTATTGATGTTTGCTAACTCAAAAATAAACAATTATAATTACCATGCAATTCTACTTATATCTTCAGCGAAAATGTTGTATAATGAACTTTTTCAGCCTTTAAGAATCACTAGAAACTGTTTAAGTTTAGGTGACTGAGAGCCCAGTTTTGTGATGAGCTACAATTATTAACTGACACATAGATGTTTTCGGAAAAACCTAAAAAATCCACCCATCCATTCATCCATCCATCCAGCTCATCTTGGAGAACACTGAGGTGTTACCACATCAACCAAGAAACACAATCTCTCCAGTGTGTCCTGGTATAGCCTCTGGCCTATGCCCAGAACACCTTACCCAGGAGGCACCCTAGTCAGAATCCCGAGCCACTTCAGTTCACTCCTTTTGATCTGGAGGAGCAGCAAATCTACTCTGAGCCCCTCCCAAATTAGTGTACTCAACACCCTGTCTCAAGTCTCAAGTCCAACCGCCCGTCATTTCTGCAGCTTGTATCCACAATCTCATTCTTTCAGTCAATACAAGACCACAGGTGAAGGTAGGGACATAGATCGACCTGTTAATCAACATCTTTGTTTTACTCTCAGCTCTGCCTTCACCATAATGGACTGGTATAGCATCCGCATCACTGTCTACATATTTTTATGGCCCCAGTCACACAGGCCTGGAGACCAGTTGGCAACGATATATTACGAGGGCAAAATATGGTTACAAGTGGCTGCTGGAGGTTACTGGCAGTTACTGCGAAATGGATTTCTAAAGCCCCATTCATGCGGACTGGTCAGTGACCCCGTAGCTGCTAGGGAAAAGTGTCTGAAACTGGTTGGTGAGTGGTTGCTAGAGGTTTCTTTGATTTCTTTGCTTGGCAGCAGATTACAGTCACCAGTAGTTTGCACGGAAGATGCCAACTTCCCTGGAAACACATGCAAACATCCCACCATGCAATAGTGAGACTGTAAAATCCCGACACTCGCCTACAAAGTAAATGTTGCAGCAGTAAGGCACAACTTTTACTTTAAAGGTGGATGTTTCCGCTTCAAGTTTGCCTCACATATTTTTTCCAAGTTTCACCACAGCTCAGAGAGAAAATAGTGAGCATCTGCAGACAAGTTGGAGTCTTCTGTTCAAACTGCGAGCAACAGCGGCTATCTGCTAGCAACTAAAGCAATTTGGTGAAGCACCCGCTTTGTGACTGATTTCACCCGGCTGCTGTCAACAACCTAGTAACCACTTACCAACCAGTCTGGAAATACACACTTTTTCCTAGAGACTGGAGGTTGTCAGAGGATCACCAACCAGTCTCTAGGCCTGTGTGATGGAGACCTATGACAAAGATTAAACCAGACACTGACTATTGTCAAAGTTGATAGTTGGAAAGAAAGGAGCGTGATGAGGGTGCAGCTACCAGCTGCCACCAACACTAAAAAGCTACACTCATGCTATTGTTTGCCATTAGAAAAATATGGGTTGCCTTTACTATCTAATACATTCTGTGTGGGTTAGTCTTCACTTACACTCCAATGAAATAAATGGTTGTTAATAATTTTTTGAATAGAATAAGGTGTGCTATTAGTTTGATTTGTTGGTACTGAGGAAAGACTGCAAAATCATACTCTATAAGTATTACTCGGGCAGCATAAGCATTCTTCATGTGCATTTCATCAAATTCTTATTGTGTCAGGACTACAGTGGAGAACTACAGTCATGGTCGTGGGACAGAAGCAGTTTCACTGTGAAGTTCCCAACAAATATGTTGTTGAGAAAAGATTATTGTGGCGGAAAAAATGATTAGAGCTTTGGCTTGGCCACATGCCCTGCATATAACTTCATTAGCTCTTTGTCTATGTGATGACGGCCGGTTAGTTTCTTTTCATCACTAGTTAACAAGCATGGTGGATGATAGAGGGGAGAGAGTGAGCCATGTGTGCCTAATGACCACAGAGCTTATAACCAACTGGCTGGCACAAACTGGTATGCTGTAATATCTGCAGCCAGCAACCAACTGGCACTACTGAGCAACTGTCGTCATTCTCTTTATGAAGTATGGAAGCCGTTGCACCATAACAGACGAACAGACCAACGCTGCTGAGCTGTCAGTCACATTAACAAGCCAGTAAAATCCCACCCTTACTGTTGTAGGGGTGGGACCCTCAATAGGGGGTTGTTGCCCTGTTAAACTTAATGAGAGCTCATATCTTTTACTGGCAAATTTTCACCTGTATGGCATGGGGCTTGAACACTGCAGTGTGTCTCGTTTCCAAATACTGTTGCTACTGCATTTCATTAATGAATAGATGACGCAAGTGTGTTGTACATGGTCTACGAAGGTGCAAACAGTCGTTTGTTTTTATGATTCCACGGTCCCCATGGTGTCACTACTTCTGTGCAATGATGCAAGCTACCTCTTTTATATCTGAGGTGGGGGCGAAAACATATTCTGGTCAGTGTTGTATAAAGCCCAAATGCATCACACATGTGACTTCAGATGTGTCCAATGTCAGCATTACAACTGTAATGTTGAATCATTTATGGTGAAAACGTATTTTATGTAAAATAAAAAATCTCACATGTGTTTGCATGTGAATTTTAGGAGTTAGTATAATAGTTTTGGTAACATCAGTACGCTCCCACCTCATATACGCATGCCATTGTTTAATGTTACTCAACTAAACTATTTAGTTAATTTAATAAAGAAGCCAAATGTCTGAAATATTTGGTAGTCCCCATGCTAGACTCCCACTTTAGAAGGCCCAACTTCAAAGCAAAAATAAACATGTCATCAAAATATTTTTTTCTTTATAGCTAATGTGCTCCATGGTCATGATAAATATGTATATTGTCATTAATGGGGGAATACATATTACTTGTGTAAGTGGAAGCAGAGTGGTTCAGTGATCATAAGAGCATCCTGGGTCCTGCTGTGTGGATTTTGCATATTCTTTCTGTGCTTATGTGGATTTTTGGGGGGATTCTGGGTTGTCCTGCCATTAAAAAACATGCTAAGTTACTGCTGCCCGTGTCAGCCTAGTGCAGTTTCACTCTCTGGTTGAATAAAATAAATAAAGATGGAAAACAATATTGCTTGTAGTTGGTTATTCATCGGCACAGGTGTTTTCACTGACAGGTGGATGTACATAGTTTGTAGTTCAGTGGCCAACTCTTGCTTGTGCTGTTGCTGGTCGATCAGCTAGCTAAAAAGAAGAGTGACATTATAAGTGACAAAGAGCTGAAGTAACTTTTCAACCAATCAGCATGATGGATATGTCATCTGCTTCCAGTCACGTACCCTTAGGATCTTCCAGGACTGCACAACAGCACGTCTGGGGTTTCCAAGTTCCTCAGCTCTCTGCCAGATCTCCATCTTATTTGCTTGAAGTTGTCTATGGCCCCTCCTCCAAACCCCCTTTATTCTCCCAGTTCCATGTGGACAAATTCCATGTAGTCCCATGTTTTGCAGGGACACCTGGGGGCTGTCCCTTTATGCTGTTTCTATTATGACTTTTTCTGTTTTATTTTGAAAATACTCTTTCATGCATTTGTTTTGTTTTCTCCTTTTGTGTTCTTCTCGTGTTTTCCAGATAATTCCGTGCACCCCCCTGTAAATAACCGTCTGATCAGTCTTTTGCAGTAAACATACTCCCTGTTGTTCTTTGTTTAGTTGCCAATATTTTTCTCATTACTTGCCATATTGTCTATTATAATCAGCATTCCAGCCAATTTTCTATTCCTTTTTTTTTTTTAACCTTATGTCAAGTTCTGAGTTTTTCGACTAAGTCTCCGTGTATTTATAGTAAGTTCTCCTTGTGTATCGCCTTCCAATCCACGTTATTTGTCACAGCAGGGGATATCACATGCCCACCCCCAGGCTCTCTTCAACTAAAGACTCTCATTTTTGGACTTTATTCCATTCTTCTGTGATGAAGTCCTGCATCTTGATCGGTGGCACAGTGTGCGAGAGAAATGCTGCAGTTTGAATTCTGGCTGGATGATGACGCATCTGTATAATGATGACTTCCCAATTCCCAGACATAGTGCATCAGTGTTTGTGTTGGCTGATGCGTGAATTCACAGCTGAATAAAGGTGAAGCCTGACATGTGACTTTGCTAAAAACTAGCACAGGCGTTTGCACCACATTTTCACAGTCACTTTAATTAAGTCCTGTGCAACTGACAAATTTTGGCATGTGTTTTTTCAGTCAGTATGGAGGTGCAATGTGGCCTGACCCAAAAACTATCAGTCATTTAGCTAAATTCATGTAATCACTGCTATCTTTGTATAAGCCTAATCCTGTGCTGTAATTATCTATGGAAAAGTAATCCAAACTTGATCCATCTATTTGCCATGAGGTTGTGCTTCACAGCAGCATCACTGAGGTTTCTGAGCCTTTCATGCGCTCCTATGGACTGATACCATATCATTTTACAGCTGAATGTGGGACAAGACAAATATCTGCCATCTTCACGTAATGAATGGTAAAAAAATGTGGTTTGAATTTCCTTCCCTGACTAAGGCAGTTGCCATGACAGCCAGAAAATGTTTTTATTAAAGGCAACATTATGTTTTTTCCTCTCTTTCTAGTGCTTTAACTTTAGAGTGTGCACTGTGCCGTTGTGTAGTAGGTGTGTGCTTGTGTTCAGGGTGTGATGCATGTACGTGCTATCAATTCCCAGGTATTCACATGGGGCGCCACACTGACCAAACAAACTCGTCGAGGGAGACGTGCAACTGAAAGTCCACATGTAAACCTGATCCTCTGTTTGAAAGGGAAGCCAAACAGCCTGTGCTAACCATCCATTCTGATGTTATCTGAGAGAATCTGATCTCCGTCTGTGCAGGAGGGTGAGGGGTGAGGGGGGAGTGGTGGTTCAGCATGACTGAGGTATTCTAACCACACGCACGGAGAGGACTTGACATCTGTCAGAAAAGGAAATTGCCAGCTGCTCTACATCATTTTCTTTGCTCTGTCATATTTGTGAAATGAGGAGTAACATAAAAAATGGAGGAAAGCAAGGTGGAAGTTACATTCACTGCTTGAGATCTGGTGGAAATTATGTGGAAACAACATTTGGACCGATAAAGGAGCCGAGGCTCGCCAAGATCAGTCAAACTTTTCTGAGCCTTGTCATTTCTTATGAAGGCCAGTTGAATTCATTGTGGATTTGTTTTCTTAGTTTTTTTTACCCATACTAAATGGCACATTCAGCTGTTTCTTGAGGTTAGTTAATAGAAAGAAAAAATGTTGTGCTCATAAATATACATTGATTAATGTGTAATTACATCTTCCAACAAATTATTCTATTAAAAATACATAGGAGTGCGTGTTGGCTTGTCGCCACATTGCCCGACCAGCTTGAATATGGTGGCCAAGATAGGTGAACATTATGCTGTGTTTTGAGTACACTATATTGAAAAAAGTATTAAATTGTTCACCTTGTCTCTGCATATGAACTTGAGTGACATCCCCTTCTTCCTATTCCTATGGATTCATAAGCTTTAATATCATGGTGGCCCACCCTTTGAAGCTATAGCAGTTGCAACTCTTCTGGGAAGGCTGTCCACAAGGTTTAGGAGTGTGTTTATGGGATTTTTTGGCCATTCTTCCAGAAACACATTTGTGAGGTCAGACAATGATGTTGGACTAGAAGGTCTGGGTCGCAGTCTCTGCTCTAATTCATCCCACAGGGGTTCTCTCAGGTTGAGGTTAGGACTCTGTGCAGGCCAGTCAAGTTCCTCTACACCAAACTCTCTCATGCCTTTATGGACCTTGCTTTGTGCACTAGTGCAATCATGTTGGAACAGAAAGGGGCCATCCCCAAATTGTTCCCACACAGTGATGAACATGAAATTGTTTCCTGCTATGCTGACGCATTAAGAGTTCCTTTTATTGGAACTAAGTGGTCGAACTCAACTCCTGAAAAACAAGACCATGCCATAATCCCACTCCACCAAGTTTACAGTTGTCAAAATGCAGTCAGACAAGTAGCGTTCTCCTGACATCTGCAAAACAGATTAGTTTACCGGACTTCCACACAGAGAAGTGCGATTCATCACTCCAGAGAACACATCTCCACTGCTCTAGAGTCCAGTGGCGCCATGTTTCACATCTAATGCTTTACACTTTTATTTGTCTCTGCATATTCAGACTCCAGATATGAAGCTTCACACTTATATTTTATCATCAGCTTGTTGACAGGTGACAACAAGCCGGCTAAAAAGCAACAGTTGGTTATGAGCTAACATTATACCAGCTAATGTTGGGCTTGGGTGTCCTAAAATTAGTTTCCCTCTGATTAGTTTCACTAAGAGAAAACAGGATTAGATGTCACATTATATGAACCCAAAGATTGTTGATGTACTCTAAACAGGAAATCAAACATACCTGAGTTAATCTACAAGAAACTAGTTAAAAGCCTGGTGATAGTAAATCACATTCTGACTAAAAAGTCAGCCATCATCTGTTTGTAGGTGCTTCATACTGCATAAGATATGACATAAATGAATTTAGAAGTGATTTACAGGCTGAGGTGATGAGGTGTGCACTATGCAGAGTCTGGTAGCGACGGTTTACAGCACAACGCCTGTTTGCTTAAGGCCATTGGTTATGGAGTGTGAACACACTCGAACTACATTCCTTTCTCTCTCTCATCCCTACTCACACTACCAGTGGATTGTGGTTTTCCAGCATCCACCTCTGCACCACAAAGCTTTATGTTCAATTCTGAACTGCTGCAAATATCTGATTCTATGCGCACTGTAAAGTTGAATCAGTCTCTGAAACAACAAGTGATGTAATGTTGAAAATAGAAAAGAAAAACAAAAGATTACATGAGTTTACTTTGCAAACACACAAATTACTGAGAAGTCTACCAATGCAAACCATAAAGCCATACCCAAAACACAAAGTTTCACAAAATAATCTTGGGCCTCTAACTTGTGGTACAAATCAATACCAAGTCTTTCTGTTTATGTCTGCTTGTCCTTCAAGTTAATGCAACTTACTCAAATAAATGATGTAAGGTTTATGTTTTGCCATAGCAACATCTACAATTGGGGTTGCCTTGGGATCCAGATTTTACAAATAATAATCAATAAAGAAAAAAACGTTCCTTTGCAGCTTTTTCCCAAACACATCAAAAACAGACTCTGTGAACCCAGCTTCTGCTTCTGCTCATTATATGCTTTTAACAGACTTCTAATGTAGACGTGTGGCAAATTCATGGATAAGTCTCCACAATTGTCATGAAAGCACAAAATCATTAAGAGAGAGTTGAGAGAATCAATGCCACGGTGCACTGAAGTTAGCTGTTGTCATCTGTTCATGTAAAGCTTTGCCAGTGATTTTCATACACAAAAAACCCACGAAACAAATCGAGCATGGTCTTTATGTTTGACCATTTGTGAATGCCAGGGCAATTGGTAATTGACTTTTGGTTTCACAGACAAGTAAAACACCAAAAGAAAGTCCTGTGCTTAAACATGTTATCTGGTTACACCAACTGGTCTTTACAGTCTGCACGCTGAAGTATGCTTTTGCAAGATGCTGAACCCCAAGTTGCTCTCCAATGCATTCATTGGAGTGTGAATGTGTCTAAATATTAGGTAGAAAGCACTAAGGCTTAGAAAAAAAAATACTTATATGAATGTGTGTGAATGTGTGAAGGAGGGAAATTGTGATATGTTTTGCTTCTTAACAATGCAGAGCAAAATATCACTAGCAATACAGCTGAACTCCTGGTTTTTCGACTTAAAAAACAGCTGCAACACTTTGATGGACAGAGCCTAATCAGTGGTCTGTGCAAAGCTTATTTAGCGAGCCACAACTACACAACAGTGGCAGTACAGATTCAAAGTTTCACAGTTTTACTGCTGTCTACATTCAAAATAAACCAACTGCACCATCAATCGAAAAACAGTTTGCCAAGCAGTCGAAGGTGATGAAACTTTTTCAAAAAAAGCAAAGCATTCAGCTAGCAAATAATTCTGATCTCAGTGTTTTTCACAATAGAAAGGAAAATTCTAAAGACCTCATGGGGAAGTCAAAGAACGGTGAGTCTGAAGAAAAAAATAATAGAGGTTGTCCCCCAAACCACCACTACGCAGCAGTTTCATGGTTGTTTTTGGAGAGGATTCCCCTGCTTTTACTGGTTTGGTCATCACTGAAAGTGATGGAACTGACCAGCTAAAAGTCTGCTTTTTGGAAAGTTTGATACATGACGTGTGACATCGCTTCAAATTTGCTACTCTGTTACATTCTCTACAGGAACAACTTAGATTCTCAGCCAATCCTCAAGAACAAGGCTAAAAGTCAACAGCAATGCTAGCACCTCTCTGAAGTTGAACTTTGGCACACTGGATTTTTAAGCTAAATGCTAACGTGAGCATGTTAGCATATTGTGATGTTGATAACAATCTATGTTTTAGCAGGAAATTCTTACCATGTGGACCACATTAGTTTTGTATATTAGCAATGCTAACATTTGATATTTATCCCTGATCAAAGCATAGCTCAGGCTTCTGGAATGTTCATTAGTTTTACACAGATTTGCTGATATAAGAGGCATGTGAAATAACTGACCTGATGATGGCACTCGATGGAAAGCCACAATAATTCGTGAAGTTTGGTATGTTTGATGAGTCTTCATATGGAATTTCAAGACAATTCATCTTTGACTAGTCAACATACTTGAAATATTACCCCCATTCAGTGAAAACCATAAATTTTCATCACAATCCAGCAAATTTTAGGATATTTTACATGCCAGCATTGTGGTGGGCTGACGAACCAACATTACCATTAGTACAACCGCACCACTAGCATGGCTAAAAATGATGTGATTATGTTAACTTCATGATCGCTGCTGTCTGACTCTGTTCTCCTACCGATTGGTAACTTTAACCGCTGGTGAAAAGGCCTCTGTCATATAGTGTGTCGCCACTGTTTTGTGAAGCAGCGTTGCTGTTGCTAAAGCCAATCCCTTGTTATTGAGCCCACGTAATACCATGTAATATTATGTCTTTGTACACTCGCTGCAGTTCAGCGGTTGCATTTGATTCACTTGTTTTCCACACTGCGCCGTGCCAGTGCTATGGTTAGCAGCAGAACGCTCTCGAGGGGCATGACTCTCTTTGGTTTTGGACTCGAGCAGCCTTTCTTCCATTTAATGAGGCCTGTCTTTAAAAAAGAGAGAAAGAGAGTGAGAGAAACATATCCTTTGCTCTGTTCCATCTGAACAGCTGCATCTGCGGTTTTCTCCTCTGATGGCGCTGTGGTTTTGGGAGTCATGCCCTTTAGACAATCTACCTCTACTCTGATGTTTTTCGAAGGAGGCACGTCTGAGACTAAGAGAAAAAGACAGTGAATGAGAGCAACAGAATTAGATATTCACAGCTGGCAAAAGACAAAATGTACTGATTGAAATGACTAGATTAAGTCACCGAATAAGTGCCATTTTGTTTGTTTGTTGTAAGTCAGTTGACAAGATTGTAAACCAAATCCTCAGTAATTTAGAAACATGACACGATAAACTTTATACAATAATGCTATCCCCAAAGTGAACAATCTGAAATATAGCCAATCAAGTGCTTAATGGCACCAGGCTTCGCCACAGTAACCAAAACACGATGCAGCATTTAGCCTCTAGCTCTGCCTTCGCCAGAAAATCTCCGCGCAAGACCGACATCCGAGAGCAAAACACACGAAGGACAGCAGCATGGATAACTAATCATGAGAGGAAAAGCACCGGGAACTGGAGGAGATGAGAGCGGTAATAAAAGTGATGCGTGGACGTTGCAGCCAGGATTTGTGGTAAGACTAAGGTATAAGCACTGAAAACTAATTTTGTGAGAACATTTCATGAGCGCAGGCTCTGACATAGGATCAGTGAGTTAGATGGTAACGATAAGACGGGAGTGTACCACGTCCCAGAGGGTTCATGATTAGTTAGGATCTTATTTTTTCCAATGACACCATCCAACAGATCAACACAAACTGCACTATACTTTTTTTCCTCATACTTTTACCAGTTTACATTTACTAGTTTACATTATTTTTGGTAGAGTACTTAATGACACGAATAAAAAAATTTTAAACTCTAGTTTGTGCCATTTTATTGTGTGTTATGTTTGTTGTACTTGTAGTGAATAGTGCAGTCTCTCTACTGCGTTTCTCTTTACTACAGTATATTTTCAGGAGCCAGGTGTATTGAAAGGCTTATCACCTTAGCTGCCTTTGGTATGTGAGGGTACACATTAACTGTAATACACTCACTGCTGCCATCTCCTCCAAGTTGACATTTACTGCTTGTTAATGAAGGTGACTCATCTAAGGCCTCACTTAGAAAGGAGGAAACAACAGATAAAGGTGAGGTAAAAGCTGATTAGAGAAAAGGAGTGCAGGAAGGGAGGAGCACATAAATGGAGTCAAGGACAGTCAGGCAGAGGGAGGAGAGGAAGCGCCTCTGGTCGTTCATAGAGAGCAGGGACTTGCCTGTAGCTGTTGTGGTAGTATTTTAAAATGATACATATTCATAGTGGAATCAGTTTATTTCTAATTGATTTCTGTAAAAAAACACATTTTATCCCAGGGTTAACCTCAGAAGTTGGATTCTGTTCCTCTGGATGTTGCGTTTTCATTAGGAAAAACATTTTATCACTTGGATGAGTGACTGAAAATTCAACGTCCAC
>VOQK01038699.1:0-10959 GCA_015052645.1 Benitochromis conjunctus
TAAGGCCCGGCCACCAGACGCTCACCCTCGGGCACCCTCCCCGGGCCTGGCTCCAGGGCGGGGCCCCGGTAACCCTATCCCAGGCAGGGTAAACTGTTCCCTTGATGGTTCACTCATAGGGGTCTTCTGAATCGCTCTTTGTCTGGTCCCTCACCCAGGACCAATTTGCCATGGGTGACCCTACCAGGGGGCAAAAGCCCCCTGACAACATAGCCCCTGGGATCCCTGGGACACACAAACCCCTCCACCACGATAAGGTAGCGATTCGGCGATTCCAAATTGTTATAAACATGATACATGTGAATATGGATTATTTATAAACAAACACTTTTTATGATGTTTTAGCCCATTGATTTATTCAGTACATGTGGGCTTTTTTCTGTTATTTTAAATGTTCCTTTTTTTCTTCATCTGGTTTATTTAATAATCAACTTATCTGTTTGTAACCAGGTTAAAACTGGCATTTATTAAAATATGTTGAAATCCATAAAATAATGATAGCTAAAATATTCAGAAAAAATCTGGAATTCCTTTTAAAAGGATTTGCATTATATACGGTTTGTTTTTATTTCAGTGAGGTTGGTATCCTGTTTTATTGTGACGAGCTTTGTAAGAGGAAGTGAATGTGGAGGGAAGGAAAGTATAAGAAGTTTGTGCAAGTGTGCATGTATGAACTGGACTGTCTGCTCGCCAGTC
This sequence comes from Benitochromis conjunctus, assembly GCA_015052645.1. Classification (NCBI taxonomy): domain Eukaryota; kingdom Metazoa; phylum Chordata; class Actinopteri; order Cichliformes; family Cichlidae; genus Benitochromis; species Benitochromis conjunctus. The sequence continues at coordinate 697 of VOQK01038699.1, forward strand.
TTTGTTGATGCGCACATTTTGCAAACTGCCCGTGAGAAGCTTTCTGCTCCACAGTGTAGCTGTATTCCCTCATATATAAGTGTGTCTGTACAGAAAACATCTACCCTCTGGAAACATGGGACTACAGAGTCTATACATGTAGAAGCATTACAAAAACTGAACTGAGTCCAAGTTTGACTCTGAAAAGACTTCAACAACAACCACATTTGGTCGTTACAAAACAACCAGCGGACAATCAGTGGACCAAAACTGTACATCCAAAAATGACTTTGCACAGTCGGTTAGTGACATCATGTTGATTTTACAACAAAATGTAACTTAAAAGTATGCAAAAACATGCCTTTTTAGTTTATTCAGATCTGCTGAGTCAGAGAAAAACAGTTTTCAGCACAGAGATGCGTTCATGAAAACTCGACATCAGAACATCACTCTTCTTATCTTGGAGTAACTGTGAGAGCATGTACTCTCCTCCTTGTTTCAATAGGAACAACAAAAACCGAACATCAAGTGGGAAGACCTTAATTTTATGGAATTTGGGGAGAACACACATGAGGATTAAGGTCCTGGACAAGTTTGAAACCTTTTGTCCTGCACAATAGACAAACGGGTAGCACTTTGTTGAAATCCTAATTTTATTAATTCTGCACTCTGCTTTGCACTGTCCAATATTATTGCAATGCAGCCATTATGTTTTTGCTAATTTCTTCACTTTTAATTGACACATTAGCATTTAAATCCGCCTCCCCCGTCTCTCTGTGTACCTGGCATATACCACTACACTTGCTGTCTTCAGAACATCTGACCCTCTTTCTTCTTTCACACAATGGTATGATCCAAGTCTGTCTTTGCATGTGATTGCCCACATGGTGTGCCCATCAAAATAAAGTCACACCCCCTGCCTGCATGGATTCTCAGCATTGCAACGGGTCATTAATAATTGAAATATGAAATTAGCTCATGGCCAGATATAACATCCGTCCGTAAGTTTGACATAAGTCATAAGCTGTGTCCCAAAACCTAGGCCACATCCTCCGGAGGCCGCATTTGTAGACCGATTACGTCACAGCGACGCGACGAAGGCTGTCCCAATTCGAAGGCTGCTCCAAATGCAGTCGCCAAATGCGTCCTCCATTTCCCCAAATTTGAAGGATGGGTCGGGTGTATCCTTTGTGACCCAACCTATCCCAGAATTCATAGCGTGGCCCAGCCAATTCCAGTTTCCAACAATGGCGGCAGCTACTTCGTTTTAATATTACTCTTTCTGGGTCACAAAATAAACTTTTAAGATATTTTCAGACGAGAATGTAGCTGTGTAAACTTCAAATATCTGCTCGGTTTATCAAGACATCGCATATTTTAAAAAGTGTAATCTTCTAATGTCCCATTTTATAGAAGGCGCCATGAGGTGTTTGTTTGCTCCGTCCTGTTGCACGTTTCCAAAGACATCACACAAAGATTCCCAAAGACATCATCCCAGCCCCCACAAAACTCAGCCCAAACTGACAAACGTTACACACCCACGCAAACCCATCAAGTCAGCACTGATATAATACAATTTAATTAGCATGGTTCCCAGATTAAAACAGAGCTTGAAAGAAATATTTCCCTCTCAGGTACAAGGACTGGCCTCAAAAATGATTTAAAAAGCAGCCAGTGTCCATAGAACAACTTTGAAACAACTCCGTAAAGCCTGGAGAGCATTTTTAAAAGTTACAGTAGGTGAAAATCTGGCATCTCTTAGACAAAATGAAGAGAAATAACAGATGGCTCAAGACTTTTGCACAATATAAGTTTAGAGATTCTTTTGTATTTTAATAGGTGAAGAGGTTTAGGAATGAAAGCTCTTAAAAGAATGTGAAATTCAATTGAATTCAGTTTTATTTATATGGCGCCAACTCCAAACAGTGGCCTCAATGAGCTTTATAGTATAAGGTAAAGCTCCGACAACAATACTGAGAAAATCTTTCATAGCTAACTATCCAAGTCAAAGTGTTTTGAAGAAAGTGCCGTCTCTTGGTGACACTCTACAATTAGAAAGGGGAGGAGCTAACTGACTGTTGGTTGAAAGCAGCGATTTTAAATGGCTGTATCTGTATATATGAAATACAAAAAGGTAATGCTGTTAACTTAATTGCTCATTTTGATTCACAGTTTAGTTTCTAAACAGGGCTGTGATACTTTCTACTGACTATCACTCGTCACACTAACAGCTCGTTTATATTACAGCAAGCAGACTGTGTTTCCTCCACCCCGTCAAACAACAGACTCTAAACTTTTCTTCACTCTACGATCATTTAAATTGAATGTTATGAGCCAACTGAATAAGCGCCCACACCATGTCTTTCCAGGAAAAAAATATGCCATCAGTGCTGACATCATGCCATTGTGGCCACAAATTCTAAAAAAACCTTTTGAGCGGTGAATTTGAGTGTTAGCCAATGAGCACGCATCAGGTGCTGAACTAATGAAAGTGACAGGTTGAAATCAATGTTCCAGACCGTTAACAATACCATCTCTTGCATCATCTGGTTGTGGTTTCCGATAACATGACCATGACAATGCTCTTTTCTTAACTACATGGGTCTTAGTGCCTGAATTATGTATTATAATAAATGAACTGGTACCATGCTTTTCCATGCTGAACACTCAAAGTACACTTGCTACAAGCCTCATTAACTCAGTGACACATATACTGTCATACAAGTGCCTTGTTTAACATTAACGTGCAAACTCACACTGCGATGACGGATGTATCGGAAGCAACTCAGGGCTCACTATCTTGCCCAGAGATACTTCAACATATAGACTGGAGTAGCTGGGTAATCAATTCACCAGCCTACAGTTGGTTGATGACTTGCTTAACCTCCTGAGCCATAGCATATTACATTACATAGTGTTGGTGTCAGACATTACATTATACATTTATGAGCTTCTGGTACTTTTAAGTCAAATGAAAAATACAGCAAACAATCGTCTTTGTTCTTATTTTTTGACATCTAAACATTGTTACTCCATGACCACTTTGGATCTTTTTCTTGGCAAAGTGGGGACTCTTTCAAATAGCTTGAACTAGCCAACGTATTTATTTGTTTGTTTATTTGGTAATGTGTCATTTGTACAGACAGATTTGTTCACTGTCCACAGACAGGGACCAATGCATTTGACAATGACGTGTCCCCCAAAGGAAATCAGACTTTTGCACTTCTCCCACTGGCCATCCACAGCGGTTTTTAATATGAGACCAAATATAGGATGGGGAGACTGAGACCAAATATAGGATGGGGAGACTGAGACCAAATATAGGATGGGGAGACTGAGACCAAATATAGGATGGGGAGACTGAGACCAAATATGGGATGGGGGATTTGGGAGGTTCTTGTTTTGGTTAGGCGGGAGTCAAGCTTCAGGACCATCATTACATTCACAGTCTCATAATTAATATGTGGGCACTCACAACATTGACACTACTGGCAGGCGAAGAACATTAATCAAATCTTTACCACACAATAGTCTTGTAGGAGATTGTTACTCACAGTTGTTATATTTCTTCTTTTGGCCTTTATTAGATAGAGACAGTGTAGAAAGACAGGAAAGCAGGGAGAGAGAGGGAAAGACATGCAGTCAGACTCGAACCCAGGCCTACTGGTCTCCGGCCATATGGCATATGGTCGCCTGCTCACCCACTGAGCTAAACTGGTGACCTACTGTAACTTACTTACTATAGTTATACTTCACGTGGATATGATTTTGATAGTTTCACCAACCCCAAAACATTTGCATACTAACCACACAAAAGCATGACATTTCTCAACAGTAGCTGCTTCTATCCAGCATATGCAGACACCCAAGCTGATGCCAGACACCACATGACATCCACATAGGTCCCGTAGCCATCCACTCATGGGTCAGACTTGGTTTCATAGTACAAAGTGGGTCTTCACAATATTAGGCAAATGGTATTAATGTGTATGCTGTTTCACTTTGTTGCTGTCCCAGAGCCTTAGAAATGGCTTTGTTTCCACACTGTAAATATGGCTGGCTTTGTTTCTCAGCTTGTTTCTAGTCTACTTTACTTTGTGAGACACGTTCTTTTTCAAGTTCTAAGTGATTTCTTGATTCAACAGGTGTGATAATAAAGTCTGTTTGGAAAGTGAAATTGAAGTTAAAGAGGGTGGTGAAGGACATGTGTAAGGAGAGCAAGACAGTGGTGTGTGTTAGGTGAGGGTGTGATTATATCAGGGATCTGAGTAATGATAATGACTGAAACTAGCACCACTGAAGGAACAATGGGCAAGTTCATTGATCATTAATATGCAAATTCTCATGGCCATTGATCAAAGGTTTATTAAATTATTTCTGAGTTATAATTAGAGTATCAAGTGGAAACAATCTGTTGTCTTGTTTTGTGTTACAACGTGTCATATTTACTCAGTCCAACATGAAAGTTTTATGAAAATGGCATTTTCTTCATTTTTGTGACTTCATGTTGGATTTTTATTGTTTTATTGTTTTTTAAGGATGTTGAACAGAATTCTAAATGCTTTATTTTAGAGAATTGTAATCCAACTATATAAAAATCACGCAGTTTAATTTTTTAATGATGTGTGCTCAAATATGGGAAAGGAGTGCTTGATGTGCATCTGCTTGTTGTTAATAGAAACCTGAACATTTCTGCTGTTTAACCCAGTATAGCTCTCTCTTATTAGTGAGTTGTTTTCGGTACCTCTATTGCCGACTAAAAGGTTGTGATAAAACCGATTTTCTCTGTTTTGCCTCCCTCCATTGATACTGCTAGCACTTAAACTGAAGAGGAACTTGCAGGTGTGTCTCTCACTCACAAACAGCTCACTCAGTTTGACCCAAAGTGGGCTAACCCTGACATTTTCCTCTCATCTAATGCTCCGTGAATGAACTGCAGGGCAACTGGAGTTTTGTATGGCTCCACAGGCTGCCATTATAAAGCAAGAGCAAAACCAGGGGCAGGGCAAGAAATGACCTCTTTAGTTTTCTCAACAATTCTTTTTGCCCCCACTGTCTCGTTCTTTCTCTTTCATAGTCACATTATTTGTGTAAGACAGAGAAAAGTATAATTATTTAATCATTTGTGGTCCAGGAACGATTGGCACTAGAACCCTTTTCCAGCACCAGTAGTTAAAATTATTATAATATGATTATAATATGACAAAATTAATATGACACTTACTTAATATAGTTATTACCATTCAATTACCAAAGTATTGACTACATAATAACCAAGTAATATCATGGTAGCAACAGTGGTTAAAGTTGAGTAATATTCCACTGAAATTTATATAATTGGATAATAAGGGCCCAAAAACTGGGGGTAAAAATTTGGAAATACAGCTTGGTAATAAAGTGATAACACAAGGGTAAGGCGGAAATAAGAATGTTATTACCACTCAATTACCTGCAGTAGTTTCTTTGTAATAAGCAGGAAACAGAACTGCAAAATGCTAAACTGCCTGTTTCTTAACAGTAGATTTGTATAGGAGTGTAGTGGACCCTCTGTCACAGCACAGTTTATATCTGGATGATAATTCATAATATGGTAAAAATATTTCACCTAGGAAAGAAAGTGGAACAGTTTAAAGTGTCCCGTACACTGAAATAACATGCCATCCATGTTCTCCCGCTTGTCATATTCAGGCTTGTGGGGGGAGCAACACCACCGCCCTGCATTGCCTTCATCACTGATTGACCCCTAACCTTTTAAAGATCCAGTCTCTCCTGCAGCAAGTAGCACCCAGCCTAGCATACCAAAACATTTCAAAGTTTTGAAGGAAAACAATGTTAAAGAAAGCACGATGTAACAATTTCACAGACACGGGCTGTCCTATTAAATAAAATGCACCATTATACTTTGTGTATAAAGTAAAATAATTAATTCATCTTTTTCCTTCTCTTCTGTGATGGCTGCAGTTACAGCCACACAATGGTAATATGTACCAAACATCAGTGTAGAGGCTTACACATAACACTACACTTACATTTAGCTTTTTTTAGACATAGGATTTAATTTACAGGATAATAAAGAATTGGTTTGGTTTAGAATTAATTTACATAGTCACATAATACTGTACTCTAAAATAAGTGCGCACATTTTAGTTTACACTGTTATGTATGACTTAATCTCTGTTTTCTGAGTTACCTCAGTTGCAGCTGCTCCGGTCCCTTGGTTGATGGACTAAGAGTCAGAAGAGGGGCGGAGCAAGCCTATATGGAGAATGGCAAATTGGCTCATACCATAATTCTGGATCATGGGGGGAATTGGAATTTGTTATGCTAGTCTCAGTTAGGTTTTTTGTGTGTTTTACCCCTTTGTGTTTTTGTGGGCTGGTCAGTCACTATTTGAGTTTCTTCTTTGTCTCGTTTAAGTAGTTCAGTTTGTTTGTGTTACCAGTATGGTTTGTTGTCAACTTTTGAGTAGCGTTTTATTAATTTGACCTCTTTTATGGGTCCAAAATTTAGATTTTTCTGTACAATTTAATCAAGTTTGTTTTTGGCTAATTTAAAAGAAACCTTTTTTTTTTTGGACTTTAACCTGTGCCTGACTTTCCTTCACTGCTTGGTCCATCACATCTTCCTAAGATAACATATTGAAACACATTGGAATATTTAATGCTTATCATTAGAAATAAACCACAATATTCTGAGTACACCACACTTCCAACCTCCTCACCTAAACTGTTAAAACTGGAGTACTTAGAAAGTATAACTAACCACATCTAGGTCTCTAACCATATTTACAATAATAAACTGAAGTTTTGCCTTTACACTATATCTCAGCAGGTGCATCTTGTTTTCACTGATCTGCTGTCAGATGTTTCTACAGCTTGATTCTACCTGCGGTAAATTCATTTCAGTGGACATGATTAGAAAAGGCACACATCTGTCTATATAAGCCCCCATAATTGGCAATGCATTTCAGAGCAAAAACCAAGCCACAATATCAAAATTGCAGGTTATATTACAAAAATGTTGTAATATTTGATATCTTGATTTGAAAGGATTTACTTTAATGGATATAATGTTTAATCAATTTAACATTATGTTTGTTTATTCATTATTTTTTCAGTCTGCACTTTTGTTGGATTGTTTTTCTTTTTCCTTTTTATACATTGTGTTTGTAGATTATTGTTTATATCCTTATTGGTGTCATTACGCGTATAGGTTTTGCTAAGCAATAACTTCATGATAAATTTTATTGCCATTAACCTGGTCCTATTTGACTCACATTATCGTCTCTTCTTTTTTCCCTAAAAACTCTTTACACCTTCCATCAGCATTTTGCCAGGGGTCATGGTAATAAAAATCAGGACTTATGATGTAATTATTTTTACATACATTTCCATTTAAATGTTAATGGGGTTGGTAATTATTAGGTATAATAGACAACGCACACACACACACACACACACACACACGAACACACATATTCTTCTATATGAGTCTAGAAAGCCAACATACAGGAGGCACCTGCATACAGATGGATCCTGACAGTCACATTTACATGTGCACAAACACACATACACACATATGTAAAAGTACACATGCACACACCTATTAATAAAAAGATGAAATTCTATAATTATAATTGGGTCTATGATAGCTGGCCATTGCTCCCAGTCATTAGTGTGACTACATTTCCCTTAGGTAATTATGAAGATATTTCAACGCTGTGACTGAAAGATGATTCCTGATGTTTTTTTCTTCTGCTGCTTAAGATTATGGGGCAAAAGAACACACTCCCAAGGGTTATACTTTGACAGTCTTTGGGTCCTTTAATTTTATCAGAAGGTTTCTGACTCAGATACGCCTCTGGATTCAGTGACCCCCTGGTTTAGGTGTATTTCTCCCTGACAAATGTACTCCCATGGATGTGAAGTACATTAGTACTACCAGTCTGATAGCTCCTCCAGGGCCTCAAGGAGCTCATAGGCAGTCCCCAGATGTGCTTCAGGCTGCAGATATATGAGTCACAAGCAATGAGGGTGAAAGTGAAGGAGGGCTGACAATTTTGGTTTCTTCCTAGGAGGGACTACACCTCCACCATCACACAAAGAAGTCTGTCAAATGCCTTGATAAGGCTTCAGATTGTTCCTTGAAGGACATGAGACATTTTTCCAAGAAGCTGAGATAGACCAGCAGTATCTGTGGTATCCTTTATGTAGGATTCACATTTTATATTTGAGGGGGAAAAGGGCTGAAACCAGGATGTTCTGGACAACACATTTTGAATTTTCAAGAATTATTATATTGCAGTCAGTCTGCTAATGGAAGTCGGAAAAAGTAGTAACCAGAGCTTATTTAGGTATTGTCAACTTATACACATCTTGTTTGTGTCTTGGTGTAATACAAAATACAGATTCTATACAGGTTTTCAATAACTATATATATAAACAGTGTATGTTTAATCATACTTATGGAAACAGCTGTAGTAGTCAATCTAGTATTCTTAGATGGATCAGTGGCATGCACATTTATTAAATTGTGTAGCTTCCATTTAAATAAAACACAGCAAACTGTGAATGCTGCAAGAAGGACTGGTCCCAGGAAGATCGCAGGGCACACTTGTACATGCAAAAGCTGAAATGTCGCCAGTAGAGACATAACATATTCTGTTTGTTAAGTAAATTGAGTAGTATGTACACTATATTGCTAAAAATATTTACTAATCCATCCCTATCATTGAATTCAGGCGTTCGAATGACTTCCCTGGACAATGCCATATAAAGGTCAAGGGACAGGTCAGGGGGGAGATATCATCACCTCCACACCAAGCCCCAAGTGCGATTCTACAAAGAATCGTTGAGTGCGAGAGGAACTGACCTGAAAGACAGAATCATGGCGAAGCTTGAAACCTGGATCTTCCACTATTAGGAGCTGGAGTATGACTGTGTGGTGTTTTGGTGTTTGTGTTTTTCCTTGTCTCCTTTTTCGGCACAGGTAGGCAGGGCGGCGATTCACTGAACCTCTGGCACACCTGGCTATCATCAGATGCTCCCATCTGGAGGGTTTTTATGGAGCGGCTGGACTGATGCCTGATGTCGGGGTATTGTTCTTTCAGGAGAGCCGGTGAGCTGCTCGTCCCCTACTCGAGTTTATGGATTTATCTTTCTGGATGCTACACGGAGTTTTGTTTCACTTTTTTTCAACTTCTCTCGTCTCGGTCCCTCTCCGTGCCCCCCCGTCTGATTCCCGTGGACCTGCCGGTGTTTTGTTTGTCAGCTGTACCAAGTAAACTCTCCAACTCGCTACATTCCCTTTTATGTTTCTTGGGTTCTCACTGGACACCCCTAATTCTATCATCCCTTTTGCCCCTAGATCGAGTGCGCCGCCAGCGTGTGTGCGTACCTTTCCCCTCTTCAACGCCGTGCTCTGCATCTATGTACACATCCCGTCTTGTATATACACTGTCACTGTAAATAAACTTCCTTCACTGCAACCCCGTGCCTCCGTGTGTTCTGCTCCCTGAGTCCACCCATAGCTATCAATAACATCCGGAGCCGGTTACCCTCAGAAGATCTACTACATGATGTGAATGCAGCATTATGGACAATACCTACCATTACCAAAACTAACAAACTGATCTCTACCATGGCAGCAGTGATCAGTGAGATGCTTGGCTACAAGTTGAACAGCCACAAGGAGCAGTACCCTCCATGGAGAAGGAGACTAGAGGCTAAGATCAAGGTAGCACAGAGGGAGATTAGACAACTATCGGAGCTGCAGAAAGGTGTAATGAAGAAGGTGCCTAAGAAGTACACAAAGCTGTCTATACCAGAGGCCTTGGAAACTGCCAAGCAAAGACTCTCAGCCTTGGCCAGCCGCTTGAAGAGATACACCAGAGAGATAGAAGGCAGGAGAATAAACCAGCTGTTCTCCACAGAACCAGCCAAGGAGTACTCTCAGTGGCAGGGGAACAATATGAGAACAGCACCCCCAAGGCTGGAGACTGAGGAATACTGGAAAAGCATATGGGAGAAAGACGCAACCCATAACAGCTAATGCTCAGTGGCTAGTGGATCTGAGGGCAGACCACAGCAACCTCCCTGAACAGGGTCCAGTAACCATCACAGTGGCAGACATCCAGGAAAGGGTCTCTAGTATGAAGAGCTGGACAGCACCAGGCCCTGACATGGTTCACACCTACTGGCTGAAGAAGCTGACTGCACTCCACGAGCGTCTGGCAGCACAGATGAACCAGCTGCTGGTCGATGAGAGACACCCAGAATGGCTAAC
>VOQK01038718.1:11140-22971 GCA_015052645.1 Benitochromis conjunctus
AATTTTTTTTCGATTAAAAAAAAAAAAAAAAGAAGTGTCAATTCAGTTATGATGAAGTCACATCAGTAAAGTAGATGTCTTAACACCTCCCTAGGCCCCTTTTCAGACAGCTCCAGTTGTTACCTCTTTCTCAGCATGTCCAGCAGCAGCTACCGTTATGGTCCCGCTCGTAATGTCAGGAATTATAACCTCGGCTGCTCCTGCTTTTCACTTCTCATCAATCAGAAGACAGAAGGAAAAAAAACAAAACAAAAAGAGAGCCTTTCTGCTTGACAGGTGTCGCTCGTAGAGAATGTGTCGAAGTGTGATGATTGATAGCTGTCCAAGAGAGAATTTTTTTTCCAATAAAAAAAAATATGAAAATATGTCTTGTTCTCTATAACATGACTGTGTAAAGTGTATGCATTTTAGCTACAATGTTTGAAATAAATTATAGGAGCTGAGAGAATAAATAACCTTAGCTGGAATCCAATGTTTTCCCAGATAATATCCACGTGAGAAAATAAGTTTTACTTGCCAAAATATACAAAAAAGTGAATTGTTAAAACAACAAGAAAGAAATAAGCATGAGAAATTCCTTTAAATAGACGGTTTATACTCAAACACCAATGTAAATGCATTAAAAAGTAATGGGAAAGCAGAACACCGCTGATGATGGTTATTCACACTACATCTGGTCTCAAAACAAACCAGTGGAGCTGCTAGTCCAGTAATGACATGCTCCCTCATGAAATAAACTTTCATCATTACACCTCTGCTAACCAGGAACCCTATACCATTTTCTAATGATTAAAACGACTATAAAAGAAAATATCAATAAACACCATCACTGTATAAGTTGATTTTTGTATGCAAAGAATCTCTGCACTTTGAGCCCATTCTTCAAAAAACTCATTAACAAAAGTGTTGCTTATAATATGTGCAATATAGCCTTCACACAAACAAGTGGTAAACTTTGTTTTTTCTTGAAATTGCATCCAGTTATTTATCTATTTCCCAACTATATTGTCAGTTGCAAGCATGGGAATAAAGATGGTATTTAGAGTTAAAAGGCAGGGAAATGCCCAGAGAATGTTTAATCAATAGACAGCTCACAAAGATGAGCTAAATAGGTTTAATGACAGTTGTTTTGCTTTTTAAATCATTGCTTGAGGCTGACATCAATTTGCAGAATGAAAACTCGAAAATTCTTCAATATTTCTCGAGGAGAGTAAAAAGTTATTAGAACTGTGAATCGGTCTTTTTGTTACTTAACAATGATGTGCAGATTCTCATGGATATGGCTATAGTGTACACACAAATGTGCCCATGCACACACACATGTGCTTTAGTAGCTATTCATCAAAAGCGGAGTCTTAGATTGTTAATGTGTCCTGGGGTTGACCAGTCAAGTGTGGTCTTTTATCCTGAAGCAACTTAAGCATTAAACCCCAAGGAGCTGACTTCTGCTGATTCCCCTTTGTGTGTTTACTCCCCAGTAACCATCACAGTGACACCCAGAAACCAATGAATGCTAATTGCTTTGATAAGCTTTTGCTAGGCTTCAAGTTTTTGTGAGTGCTGGTTTGCTCTGGTTTTACTGTGTTTAGTGTCCAAGCTTTTTCTCTCTGTCACTGGTCCTTTAAGAGGTGAAATACCTGTTAGAATCTGCTTCTGCAGTCACAAATGTGTTTGTACTTGTACTTTTCTAACTTTTCTTTTACAATAAAAAAAACCCTTTAGTGTATAAAATAAGTTGCTGGGATTTACTGTGTAATGAAGTGAACTGTAATAATAAAAAATTAAATATTATAAATATGTGTTGTAGAAAAGCCTGTGTGTGTATGGTGGTAATTTATGGACACAAATACAGGATGCAGAGGACAGGAGTAAAATATTAACAAGCTTTTAATGCTATTAGTACAAAGTCTAGAGAGCAAAACCAGGAAATCCAAACATCCAAAATTTATTGGAGTGTACAAGAAGAACAGGGAATCCAAAATCAGAAAACACTATGAATCCCAATACAGGGAATGTTCTTTCACAAGGACACACAACTACACAACAAAGGACAAAGGGGAGAAGTAATGGGTGAGGAACTAACACAGCTGAAGATGATGAACATAATGAGACAGGGCAAGTTAAAGTCAATACCCGACGCAGAACAGCTACCAAATAAAGCAGGAAGTAAAACACAGCTAAACAGGGAGAGGGATTGATGCAGGGGAAGACAGAGGAACAGAATGGAAACACAAAGGGAACAAGCTAAAAGAAAATCCAAAACTCATTCAATTCAATTTATATAACTCACAACAACCATTCTACTTTTAAATGCCCTAGGAACCAAAAATAAGCTAGCAGTCTGACTCCAGTGGGGTGATATGGTACTATGAGGTCTTTAAGATAAAATGAAGACCATACAAGACCATATATGTAAGGAGAAGGATTTTAATTCTGGATTTAACAAGTAGATATTTTTTGTTTTGTTTGTTTTTATTACTATAATGAAGTGAAGTACAAATCTAATAACAGAATGCCTAAAACCAGAAATACTGGTGAGATTTTTTTTTTGTAAAAATGTTCCCAATGGCTTTCTTATCAGAGCAAAGGATTTTCAACATAGCATTTCATTATCAGTATCAATATTATTACCCCAGAGAAAAAAGCTGACATTTTTATTGAGCCATAGAACAAACAACTGCTTTGCAATGATGTGCTTTAACTTTGTAATGCTCAAAGCTTGAAACATCAAATTAAAATTGAGGGATATCTTCCAATTTGCAAAAACTGCAGTAAGGGTCTGAGGTGTCACTTGAGGAGGAATCATAGAAAAACAAACAAACAATAAATCAGGTTAGACTTGAGAAAAAGAAATGTTGATGCTCACAAATCAGGAGATGGATATACAAAGTTATCACAACATTTTAAATTGTCATGAAATAGAGTGAGAAGTATCATGAAGACATTCAAAGAGTGCCGCGCAGTAGAAAACAAGCCTAAAAGAGGTTTGACGCAAAGGATTTCAAAGACTCTGGAGAAATAAATTGTAGTCTCAAAGAAGACAATCATGAGAACCCTGAACAGAAATAACCCGGGAGGGTGGAGACCAAGAAAAACCTCCACTTCTGCAGAAGAGACCTTCAAACTGCAGTCAAATGTTAAGGCCAACTTGGAGAAATATTATGCAAACTGGAAGCGTGCTGTGTTTAAACATCCAAAATAAAATTTGGATGGTTTGGAAAAGCTTTCGCAAAAATTCCTTGTTCTGTTTAACCGCACTTTGGAAATATGGAACTTTTCATAGACGGCTAATAGTTCTATCCTCATGTGTGTTTGTGCATTTCACTGTAGGTCACACTAGGACACTGTAGCAGTAATAATGTGTCAAGATTTGTCTCTTATAGGTTAGGGTTGACAAAATCACCAGACCTAACTTCATGTTAAGCCACACTATGAATAACAGCGTTTACAGCTTCCTGCAAAAGTAATATAAGACCTACTAATTTTCAAATTCTCTGTCACACCCGTGATTCCCGAGGATTGCCACATGGAAGTGAAAATTAAATTGTGGCTCCCCAAACAGCAAGCTCTGTATTATCAGCTGCAGCTCTAAGCAGCAGAAAAATCACACTTCAACACAGCTTTTGGATTGCTTTGCTCAGAACACTTATTGTGTGTGATAAAGTCCTTATTGATTCAACTGGTGAGACCCCACTAAGTTCTAACTGAATAGCACTAAAGTGCAAATATTCACACAGGAACACCTGTTCTTATATCAACCTTTCTTGCTGTCTGTGTGTGTGTTTGCATGTGTGTGTGTGTTCGTCTGTGTTTCTATTAAAGTGTGTCTAACATCACAGGCCAAGTCACAGAGCTACTTGTGTTCTACTTTTTAAAGGGCAAACCAACAAAGAACAGCATTCACCTCCCAGAGTATTTTTAGAGATTTGCTTAAAGTGAGAGTAGTAGCTACAAACTGCATCTTTCAATCCGTTATATTAATATTCATGAAAACATCTGAGGATACTTATTCCAGTTGTATGCCATCATGAATAAAAATATTCCCTCTGTCTGCATGGAAATCATTGACCATGATGCACGCTGCATTACATCTGACTTCTAACTACTGACTGTCATTTTTTTTTTTGCTATGTTACAGCTCAAGTTTTTGAATTATAAACATATCATGCTGGGAATATGAGCACCTTGAACCTGTCAGACTTTCAAGAGATACACAATTACCGGAGATGTAGCATCAAAACAAGAACTGTTTTTTTAATGGAAAAGCCATTATTTCAAGACGAGTCAGATAATAAGAATCTATAGCAATGGTGATGGATATTTTTTAATACTACCTTGATTTTTGTCAGGTATATATATATATTTAAAATTCCATTATTTACTTTAATATTAAAGCATTATAACAATTTCTTTATTAGTTTGATACTTGGTGTTTAGTAATTAGAACCAGGCATGCTCAGCTGAGGTACACAGCAGGGGCATTACTTCTGAAGGTATTTCATCATAACCTGATGTATTTAACAGATTGAAAATTTAAGCTGGTGCTGGGTGAAAATGTAAGAAATCACTATAATTACAACAACTAATTCTACAAAGAACACTATCTGGTGATTGTGTTGTGAACATCTGTGCTGTGAACATCTGTACAAAATGTAAATATTGTTTTTTGAATTGTTTAATTATTTTTGTCTCGACTAACGTACTGGATCAAAAGGCGGACCTGGCCAAAAAGCTGCTGCTAAAATAATCACCAATGCTAGTTTTCATTAAGCTTTTAATTTATGCTCAAAATCCGCATGGATTCCAAGGTCGATGTGTGCAACTTTTAAAAGTTCTCAGTCGTAATGAAGCAAACACATTAGGTTCTTTTATTATAACAGCAGCAGCAGGTATTTTTGTGTGTGATAATTTTCACATTTTGATTAGATCTGCATTTTACACATTCATCATGAGTGTCAGAAACATATTTTTTTTCTTTTTAAAGAATAGATAGGAGGAGGTCAGTCTGTTTCAAATCATCAAATGTTTAAAACATTTAGAAATATTTCTAGAACATTTTAGACAGTTTTCTCAGTTATGTATAGTAACCTCGAAAGTGGGTGGATTTCAAGCAAACTAACTAACCAAAACAAACAAATCTTCATAAACGGTTTATGCTGTAATTAATTTAGGACAAACTGGCCTCTAGAGTGTTATCATTAATATGTCAAATAAGAACACAACCCATTTGCAGTATTTCCTTCTGCTTTCTAACTTCTTATTCTTTCCCTGTCTCTAGGTCACCCGATAGTCGCCTGTTTCAAGGAGAACCTCATTTGAAACCAGACACTGTTTCTTTAATCAACACCATTGGACGATTGGATGTCGTGTTTTGAGAATTGGTGGTAACCAGGGACCAATGAGGACAACAATCACGGACATTCCAGTGAATGAATGGAGGACCAGGGAGCATCATATAAGACTACATATCCAAACAAATTCCTGACTTTTGATCTAGCATCAACAGTAGCTGTCTCTGAACTCTACTGCCCACCAAATCTCTCTTTGTATTATAGTTTTATTCCTTTGGACTAGAGATCTCAACAGTGAAGATATATATTGACTAAAGGACTCTGGATAACAGAAAAAAAAATCACTCTTGAAACAAAACCATGTGATGTGAAACTTTTCTGTTATTTTCTTGCCACAAAGAGCCCCAGGACTCTTGATGCATATCTGTGTTGATCTCGTGAGATCATAAGCATTTCCGTTCCTTTTAGCCTTATGGAGCAGATATCTCTTCTGTTTCTTTTTGTTAATTTAAAGTGTCTGGCTTTTTTAAGTTTGATAGGATGTCAAGTCTTCTTTCTGAAAGACAAAAAGACAATGCCACAACAATGAAACCAAGAAAAAATGTAAGATGTTTAGCTACAGCTCACCGAGGGTCAACATAGCTCAGTTCTGCCAAAATGTTTTAATGGTATCTGTTGTTTTCAAAGCCTGGTGACTACTATTCATTACAAATGTCGGTATTATATCAATAAACCTAACTTAATGGATATTGCTGTTTAAAAAAAAAGGTTGATTTTTTTTTTTTTTTTACAGTTTCTGTTAAGGCATTTTGCATATCAGACTATCTGACAAAAAGAAAAGCAAGAAGAGGGGGAGCGCTCACAGCTAATCAAGGTTGTGTTCATGGTGGATTTGAAATGTGAAAATCAGCAAATGGAAAAGTAGGCCATGTTCAAAAATACAAATGGGTGAAATCTCATTGCACTGTTCTCAAAATTCACAGACTTCACAAAAAAGTATGTGAAATCTGGTCCAGGGAGATAATTATCTCTTAACCTAAAACAACCTTAATCCTATTTGGTTCATTTCCCAAAGTAGATGCTAGTGTCATCCTTGGTTTATTGCACTGAATTAATGCTACCCATCACAATCAAATTATAGTACTTATTTACTTCCTTTCTGAGATCCCATGAGGCTTTTCTGGTTATAAATCCAAAATCCTTGTTACTATGTGTAGTAAATTAAAGCTTCTGAGGGAATTAGACTGAGCAGTGTACAACAGAGGTTGGAAGACAATCAGTGAATGGGACAGGATTATTTAGCCCTAGTGACCTAGCTATTTGAATCAGTGGGGTTCAAGTTCAAATAAAATGTCCATTTATTTTGACACATATAATATAGTTATTATAGTTACTGATGGGTATGAAGCTATTCTCTTCTCTATGAAAGTTGGTTAGAGTTGGGTTTCTTTGAGAAGTCAGAAGAAAGTTAGGGATGCAATTATAGTTTACCTGCATGTGATGTACCTTAGGGACAGGAAATCACAGTATTTTCTGATATGATAATAAAATAAATTATAATGGATATTTCCTCTATAGGTGTCATGTTTATGACTCTAGGAAAATATCATAGAATCTGTGCAAAAATGACATTTTAGTAATTTCTTTCTGTTAAAAAAAATATTAAAAAATCAAACATGACTTTGTGCTTCCACTTCCACACATCTAGACATTGAAAAAGGGAAGTCTTCAGTCTAGACTCAAACCCTCACTTTATGGAGAATTTCAAAGTCGTTTTCCATCTGTAGGTGAAGCGGCACATTTGCCACAGAATGCTTCTTATACTAAACACAATTAATTAAGCAAAAAATGTAAAAAGCTTGCTCCCAAAGACCAGACTCCAGGGACTGATGCTGAGGGGGAGGAATGAGAAGGTTTGCTATGGTTAAGCGATCTAGGTTGCCTCTTGTTTGGTTAGAAATCATTAAATTACAGTAATGACTAATTTCTCATTCCTGCATGCAATTCACTGGAGACCACCATGGATTTAATAAAGAGCTGGCGATGAATTACAAACAGTGAATGGCTGAGAAAAAGCTACGTGATTATACAGAGTAATTCATAAGTGCATTAATAAAACAATACAGAAACATTGCTAAATCATTTGAGATAAAGGCTATTTGCATAATTCATTAAGATTAATCAGACCAGGCAATCTACCACAGTGCTCCAAGGAAAAGAGGGAGAAGACATGAATCAGTTCCCCTGGAAAAACCCTTTCTATCTACAAACAATGATACAAATCTACCCTTGGATCAGAGAATTAACCTCTGTGCACTTACAGTCCCTGCAGTGCTGAAACACAATCCTTCAGTCATTCACCTTTATGCGGGCTAATATTCTATTAATAATGAAAGATCTTTTCATACCATTGCTCCTCTGGGTTTTGTTGCTTTGCCATGAAAGACCTTCACAGAAGTTGAATGGATACACAGTTTTTGTGTTTGGAAACCACAGTGCAAAGCTGAGGTCTGGCTGTTTGACAGTTTTGTTAGTGACTTCTGTATTTCATTCTCTGCAGTTGGGTGGGATGTATGGGATGAGTTTGGTATGGGTTACAGATCACAGGCAGAAACGGAAACTGCTGTGGCCCTCACTGCAGACTTTATGGCCATCACAATCAGCTCAGGTTTAGCTGACATGTGTTTAAATGGATAATTGGGCACTAGCGTGATTAAGCATACTATTTCTTTAGTAACATTATATCAGAAAGGTCATGTAGAACTACAAAATTGATATTGCTTTACAACTCTGAATGACTCACAGAACATATTTCTTAGCTTTCGATATATAAGGACCCAAGTAGGCAGATATGCAAAACAACGAGTGAACGATTATTGTTGTTAAATGGACTGATTCTTATACAGCGCTTTTTTACTCTCTCAGAGTACTCAAAGCGCTTTTTACAACATGCCACATTCACCCATTCACACAAGCATTTTCTTCTATGATTTTTTAGTGCTTACTATCTAACATTCACACACATTCATACTCCAGTGGGTGCATCAGAGAGCAACTTGGGATATTTGGCATGCAGACTGGGGGAGACAGGGATCGAATCAGTAGATGACCTGCTCTACCTCCTGAGCTACAGGCAATTGTTAAGTCCAAAGAACTTCAAAGACAAAAAACTCACTAGAAACTAGAAAACAAAAGGACTACACTTACTTGCCAGTTCATTGGTTACACCGTCTTTAGTACCTGGATGCAATTTTTTTCCTTTCAGAACTGCTTTAATTCTTTGTGGCACAGATTTATCACAGTGCGTGAAACGGCGATTTTGATCCATATCACAGGTTTTAGCTGCTCATCTGAATTTCCCATTCCACCACCTCTCAATGATGCTCTGTTGGACTGAGATCTGTTGACTGTCGAGGCCATTTGAGTACAGTGAACGCACTGTCAACATCAGTTTTGACACGGAAGGTTAAAACAGCGAAAACACTGAAGAGAACACAAATGCAAACTCAAACTAAAATACAACACTGGCTATATGACCGAACGAAATGGAGTCAACACATTTAAAAGCCAAAAACAAACTAAAAACACAAACAAAAATTCTACTGCTTGTTAATGCCAGTATCTAACTCCAAAAATGGTAACACTATAACTTCAGTGCAAGAATAAGACACACTATGACTAACCATGTAGAAAGTGTAAAAATGCACCAGAATTTTATTCTTACTTCTCCTTGGTGCTGGCTCTCAGTTTAACCTGAAACTCTTAAAAAAAAAAAAAAGCCATCTACCTTTGGAATGGGTGCCCCTTTGAAACAGAAGGTTTCAACAGCAGGTGAACTGGTTATTGTGGCCACAGCCAGAGTTATATCCACTCTCTTTGACATCATACATAAAAGAAATTAAGCATTTACAGCTGTCTGAGACCTGAGCTTTTAACGGCAAGACAATACTAATATATATGTGTATACATGTATGTCTCCTTTAAGGATTTTTCATAGTAGAAATAGAGATGAAATGATAATCTAGGAATTTCCCTGGATAGATAGCCATCAGCAGGGAGAGGGAGATGGGAGAGAGAGAATGAAAGAAAGAGAGAGCGAGAGCTAGTGAGTGTGAGAATGCTAGTGGGACTGGAAAACACCAGGATAAAATAGTTATGCCTGAAAACAATTGCAAGACATAATTGCTTCCCATAATTACTATGAATACAATAAAAGCCAAGTTATAAATAAAGAAAGTGTAACATACAAAGACAGCACAGATGCCAGAACAATACATAGCCCTTCATAAGAAAATCTGAGGATGGCGTGGCCTCTGGTCTGTCTCCTGTAGTTCCATTCGTCTTACATTGTTGCCTTGCACCTTGTCACTCACCCTTCACCAGATCATTTAATAAATCTCAGGTGTATTCAGTTTTATATTTTGTTCTTCATAAATTTATTTATTCCAGTCAGGATTATTCTTGCCTGTTGGTCTATATCATAACCTTAAGTGAACCATCCTACTTGCTCGTTCACATATACAACCAACCTTTTTTTAAAAAAAAAAACAAAGCCTCCCTTCTTGTTCCACCGCCATTCCAAGCTCATTTCCAAAACCAAGTCAGAGACTGGGTCCCATTTCTCTCCTCTTTTCCCAAAACTATGCTCTCCCTCCAGCAGTCACGCTTCCTTTAGCTCCCCATGCCATCGATCATCTTTAAATCCAAGTTTTAGCATTAAAGTTATAAAAAGTTTCCCTGGGTCTGTTTGCTTTCTTTGCATCCACAACAGTAAAAGTAATTTTGTGACTGTCAAATTATCATAACAGGAATCACAGGATATTTTTTAAGGACAACCGCAAGACAAAATCTGGTGCAATCTAGAAGGAATGCATGCTTGCTCGAGTTGTCAAAGTAGCACCATTGCACCTTTGTGATATTATATTGCATTGCACTGGAATGCACTGGACAAAATACATCACATTAAATGTTTCTGGCCAAGTCATCATAAGTGTTTCTGACACCCCTACTGTTCAGACTGGTCTAATTATCATGTCAGTTTTTCCAGCACACAGAAGATGTTGGTCTGTACAAAACTTTTACTGCCTTAACCTGTCAAGTTTATAATCCGGGCTGTACAATTACTATAAATGTACAGGATTTGGTTTATGTGCTTTTAAAATGTTTTAATTGAGTGAGTAATGACTGTAAATCATAGCTGAGATGAGAGTATTAATCTTTGGAACCAGGCAACATCAGTTAGTGATACTGGTAACCAGTTAAATTTGAAGATTTGTTTGAAAATGGACTGAACACTTCTGGTGCCACTCTCATAGCTGCTGGGTAAATATATTCCTACAGCCAATAACATTTCAATTTTGTGCTGAATTGTCTTTAAATGCTGCAATTTTCCTGTCAAATTATTAAACCTCGCCCCTATTTTTTTTCTTATCAGGAAGAAAAATAGCCCAGAAATTGCATTTAAATCATCCTGCACATTAAACTTCTCCAGTGTATCTCCTTCTAATGGAATTCTTTGAGGTGTGTTATAGTGTGTAGGTTATTAGCTTATAGCTAGTTTCATTGCAATTTTTACAGACTGATGCCTCTGAAGCTGTTGATTAAAATCCTCCCATAACTCCTCCCAGGAATAAATTCCCTGGTCAGCCATCTGAGGTAGAAAATAATGTCAGTAAAATGGCATTTCTAGCTGTGGTCAGGGAGATGCACACGTCTTATTGGAAGTGGATGAGACTGACTCACCAATCCTATTTTTATTGGAAGGCCATTATTAGACCTACATTTCAGGTAAACCTTATCTCAGAGTAGCAGCTTTCCATTAGTACTCCCCCCCCTCCCTCTTTGCTAACATCTAAATTTAATAAAATAATAAATCTAAATAATTGAAGAGCACTAAACCAATTTGCCTGTGTTTTGGGCTTATCTAAATCAAACAAACAAACTAAAAAAAAATTACAAATCTAATTTTCCTACTCATAAAAAAGAGAAACAAAAGTGCATATTTAGATCTAAATCAAGCAGGGTCTTGCACTATGCAAAATGTGCTCACTGAAAACAAAGCTCTCAGTTACACAAACACCATCTGCTGGGTTTGCCCAGGCTTTATCTTGACAGGATGAATTAGTTTGAAAAACTGTCAGATACACCCAGCAAAATTAGGTTTTCTCGTTTCATAATGAAAGCTGACAGACTGTAATGAAAAACTGCTCGATCTTGAAAACAGCCAAGATGAACTGTAAAAGTCTGACTGGAAAAACTTTGCTGTTTTTTTTTTAAAATCTAATTGTACTAGTCCCTGTTTTCAATATCAGGGGTGTTTTTCTACCCTAAATTGGATGTTCTAATTCAGTTTTGGTCGGGGTTTGATGTTATTTCTGATGTCTGGTTTGTGTTATTCTTGTCAACTGTAAGCAGTTTATTTTGAAATGAGTTTCGCCTCTCTCTGTGTGCGCACTGCTGTGACCTGAGGCATAATGGGATTATCCTGCTCAAGGCAAGACGTAGATGCCTTGAATTCTAATATCAAAGTATTCCTTGCTG
>VOQK01038718.1:22991-35148 GCA_015052645.1 Benitochromis conjunctus
ACCTGACACCTCCTTCTCTCTGTGTTTCTCATGCCTGAGTGGACTGAGAAGCGATTAGCCCATGAATCACAACACAGCCCGTGAGCTGTTTCGGCAAGTCATTCACACATTCTGTTGAAGCTTCCCATGCAAAGTTTTTTTTTTCTTTTCTTTTTCTGGTTATTTACAGCAGCGCATACCGTGCTTTAACATGTGCTAGCAGCAGGTTTCTGAGCAAACCAAGTGTCTGCTAATCATATTTAGTTTTTCTGTTACCCGAAATGCTGTAGAGAATTCTGAACCACTGTGCTCAGCAAGTCTGAAGCTGTGCTGTGTCCTATAGGCGGCGTTTCCATGTGTGGTGTTGACAAGACATTAGTGCTGGCCAGTGCATTTGCTCTTGCCTCTCATCAGAGACCCTCTCAGCTCCCACACTGCATTATCACAATGCCCTCGGGTCAGTGAGAAGGCCTGCTGTAATTTGAAAAGGAAATTATCTTTTGTAGAACTTATTCAGACAGACAAAAAGTAGGAAGAGAAGAAGAGGACGGGTGGGTGGGTGGTTGCAAACAGGCGGTGGGGGAGGGGACTTGATAGGAAGGTGAAACGTTCAACTTCACCGGCAGCCTCCTAAAGGGTTAATGGGAGCGAGGCCTGCAATGAGCTGACATCTATCTGGATGGGCAGAGAAGGAGAAGGAGAGACATACGAAATGACATTCTGATGGATTTCTAACTGCCTTTTTTCTCCTTGGCCCCATTTCGTGATATGTAGCTGCTCATTTATTTATTTATTTACCTCATTTCTTGATGCTCGAGACAGAATCCATTTTTTTTTTTTTGCTAATGATCAGGTTACACTGCAGGAGCAGGTGGAGTCTCAACAAGGCATTTGATGATTGAGGGGACCAGAAGATGATGCTAATCAAAATCTTTCACTTATTGGGTCAGTGGTCCACTGCCTTGTCTCTAAGATGAAGCTGGGTTGTGTTTTGTGTAACCCAGGGGTTTTAGTCCGGAGAACAATATCACTATTACAGCTACTATAACTGTTAAGATGAATTTCTTTTAAATTATGTACAGAAACTCAAAGTCTGCTAAAGATAAAAATCATCTGACTTTGGTGACGTTGTGCCATTTTGTTTCTTCATGAAGCATCTTCACAGCTATTGGATGGGTTGCTGTGGATTTTTTTTTGCAGACATACCCACAGAATTTATTTGAGACTTGGTTTTTTAAGACAATCATGGACCCATTAAAGGAGGCAAGCGAAAACATAAATTCCAAAATCTCCCAAACAAATATTGTATTAATAATAGAACATAGAATACATATTAAACATTTAAAGTGAGAAAATGCACCATTTTAGGAAAATGCCCACTTTGAATTTAATGGCAGCCTCTTCTTTTAAAAACAGAAAGCATACGTGGCTCTAAACCTTGTATATACCTTTCAACCTTGATGTGCAAACTACCAATTCCATAGGACTAATAAACCCCCATACCATCAGAGGTTTTCTCTTATGAACCACGTGTTGATAACAAAGTGGATGGTCCCACTCCTCCTATGTTTTCAGTAAGAATTTCACATTTAATTTTGTCTGAGCACAGAACAGTTTTCCTCTTTGCTTCAGTCTGCCTTAAATGAGCGTTTTTCCCAGAGAAGATGGCAGCATTTCTGGATCATATCCAGATATGTCTCCTTCTTTGCATGACAGTGCTTTAATCTGCATTTGTGGATGGCACTGTGAGCCGTGTTCACAGACAATAATTTATGGGTTTCTGATTTATCATTGTCATGATTTCTGGTGTTCCTGAGCCTGTGCAAGGATTTCTATGACAAAATCATACTTGCTTTTAATCTAGTGCCACCCAAGGGCTCAAACATCCCAAGCAAATATTGATTTTCAGTTTTCTGTCTTTTGCACAGAAATGTTTCCAGATTCTCAGACCATCTTGATGATATTATGTAGTGTTTATTATGTACTGATGAGATATTCAAACTCTTCACAGTTTAACATTGAGGAACATTATTTTGAAATGTTATACCTAGTTGTGTTATTGACTTGTTGCCACTTAACCAACTTAGTTGCAAAATGTTCCTTCAGCAGTTTCTTTGTAGTACCAAGTACTCTGCCAGCCTTTGCTATCCTGGTCCCAAAATTAAGATGTGTTGCCACACAGTACATTTTATTTTGATACCTTTTGATATATTTTCCATGTTCAGTTGTCACTATCTTGGTTTATAAGATTTGGATGAAGTCACACACATGTTTCTAAATAGTAAAACTGAAAGTGTAAATCCCCATCTTTTCCATTTAGTTAAAACATACAGATAAATATCTGCATTTTAAAAGTACATTGGCAATTAAGCTATTCTCAGACTCTTAAGGATGAAATGAGAGAATAAACATTAAAATGAAATCAATGAGCCTTGTCAAAGCTCAGACAAAAAAGAAAACTACAAGGGCATCGAGTTTTACTCGGTTTGAGTCTGGATTAGTGGTGTTCTACACTGGGAATGGACGTTCATGTACCACCTCCTCACAGCCATATGGAAGTTTACAGGTGACCTTGGTGATTAATAAAAACAATTTATCAAAGTAAATAGCTGAAGATACTCATTCTTGACTCTAAGCCAATGAGTGATTTAAGATCTGCTGCCCATGCGGTACAGGGAACTTCCTCCAGCAGATGTTCCTGACTAATTATCTATTGTTGCAGAAATCCCACAATCCCTCAGTTCCTCTGCTGTCTTCCAGTGGGAGCCTGGTCATTCCTGTTTCATATCCTTGGCTTGGTCTCCACCTACCTGGGGCACTCCTCTCCATCTGTGAGGACAACCAAAGAGACACACACAGACTAGCCCACCAGCAGCATACAGGATTATACAAACCTTTGGCTGTCATTTTCAAGTGAAAGCTACTCTCCATCCTCTTGTTTAAGCTCAATGGAAGAAGAGTTATATAAAATGCAACAGTCTAGAGCTGTTATGCTGAAGTGTGTTTGGGAAAACATTGTGGTGTGGTAAGCTAAAGCCATGTGGCTATTTATGGAAACACACAAAGGTGTGTTTTAAAGCAATTTTAAAGCAATTCAGTTTCAATTTATGCACTCAGACTCAACAAGTAGATTTAACTCAACATTATCATGAAAAAACAAGCAAAATAAATCTGTAATTTTTAGCCATTGCAAGCAGATACATTTGAAGTTACTTTAACAGCAGCATGCAGTCTTAATGTGATGTCAACCCCTTTTCAAAAGTGTTTAGTATCTGAGACATAAATGAGTTTTCTGCTCTTAACACTGTTGCCTACAATGAGCATGTTGGCACATTTTTAACCGGTGAATAATTTAACAGAATAGCATTAACATGGAGAGAAATTGAAAAAGTGCACATACTTCTACAAATACAGCCTGAATATTTCAGGAGGGAAAGGTCTAAGAAAATCAGTGGGTTTAGCTGCATAACATGAAACGACAGAATACTTCTGTTTCTGTCAGCTGTCTAAAACTCCCCAGCCTGTACTAGCATCTTCCACTCGGACTAATGGACCAGCTGGTTGAGAAAACCCTTCGTATGTGCAGAGAGAACTCCAGCAGCACCTCAGACAGCGCGGGCCGAAGCAGAGCAGAGCTAGAATGGATTAAGATATGCCTGGCTGCCTTTCGCAGTCCTGTCAATGTGGGCTGGGTGTCTTTGCTGCACAGATCAGAGAGACATAGGAAGGTCATCGCCACTGGGAAAAGGAGGCAGTGAAAATATTGTCCTGACAAGATGTAGAGTGACTTTTGTAACCCAAGGCTTGTGTTTTAGATTAAACCATGTTGGCTGATAGAAGAGGTGAAGTCAAAGGAGGTGTAAGAGAGGGAATTGAAGGTGTCGATGTCGCCACCTTTGAATTAGCAACTCTCTCCTTCAAATCAGTTTTCATAAGAATTATGATGAGTAACTGATCAAAGATTATTTAATTGCTGCTCATCTCTGGACTAGAATGTTAAAAATGTAAGCCTTAAATAACTAACAAAACTCACAAAACTGCAGTCCAAGAAGCTGAATATTACACGTATTAACTGTATTATAATATATTGTACTTGTGAATGTGTGCTACATATACCCCAAAAAGTTGATTCTGTTCATCTGGACGTAGCATTCCCATTGAAAACGTTACGTTCAGATGAACAGAATCAACCTTTTGGGATTTACTTACCTGGACTTGAGCATGCATCAAGACAGGTGTTACATATATACTGCTCAAAATAAATAACTAAATAAATAAAAGAACAGAGTATAGCATCAAGTCAATTAAGTGGAGGCCACTGACAATTTTTCCTTCTTTATTTATGTTGACTGTTTACCCCCCCTAGTTTTCCATTGGGCTAGGGTCAGTGTTACCACAGTTAGCATGAGGCAATACCTGGACCCTACTGAGGCTGCACAGGTAGTCTAACTCTTCCAGAATGGCACACGCCATTGCCAAAAGGTTTGCTGCACAGTGTTATTGCAACACCGAGCACAGTGCTAAGAGCAGGAGATTCAAGGAGACTGACAATTACTCTAGGAGAGCTGGACAGGGCCATAGAAGGTTGTTAACCCATCACCAGATCCAGTATTGAGTATTTTTGCAGAGAGGAACAGGGCAAGCACTCATAGAGCCCTAGATAATAACCTCCATGAATCAGAAACATGGTTCATTAGGGTGGCCTGAGGGCCCAACATCCTACATGTACTGCAGGGATAGCCAATTCCAGGTCTCGAGTGCCGGTGTCCTTCAGGTTTTAGATGTGTCCTTGATCCAACACAGCTGACTCAAATTGCTAAATTACCTCCTCAACATGTCTTGAAGTTCTCCAGGGGCCTGATAATGAAGTAATCATTTGATTCAGGTGTGTTGACCCAAGGTGATATCTAAGGCTACGTCCACACGTACCCGGGTATTTTTGAAAACTGAGATTTTTCTATGCGTTTGCACCTTCCGTTCACACGTAAACTGAGTTTTGGATCACTGAAAACTGAGATTTTTAAAAACTCCGGCCAAGGTGGATATTTTCGAAAACTCTGTTTTTGCGTTTACGTGTGGACGGGAAAAGCAGACAAAACGCAACGTCAAAGGCGTGCACCTTTTTTTGACGTTACACTGTGCGCCACGTTATTTTGTTTCGGTGCAATGAATTGTTACAATGGCGGATTTAGACAAAATAATGTTACTGTTAATTTTACTATCTGCAGTGTTTACAGGCTTACATACACACACACAGTTAATGCCCCTTCCATTTTTAATTTTCTGCTTCTATGCGCCATCTCTGTTTACCATTTCCTGCCCAGGCTTCTAGACTTCTGATTGGCCAACATTTCTACATGGTTAGGATTATATCGCCACCTGTTGCTTTGGCATGTTCCTGACAGCATTTTCCTTCGTTTTTGGCGTTTACATGTGGAGGGAGATATTTTTCTAAACTGCACGTGTGGACGGGATTTTTTTTTAAAACGAAAATGGAAAATCTCTGTTTTCAAAAATACCCGCGTACGTGTGGACGTAGCATAAAACCTGCAGGACACTGGTACTGGAGGCCTGGAGTGGCCTAGCCCTACTCTACTGGGACCTGTGCTCATGCCTGCACCATGGAGACCATTTGGCATTTGCCATAGAATACCAGAATTGGCAGATCCACCACTGGTGCTCTGTGCTTAAGCGCTTTTTGTGCTCAGAGTAGAAAAGCAGTATATAAGAACCAGCCCATTTACCATTTACCATACCATTTACCTCTGCAGGCAAGGCATTGGCACTCTGACTGCCATTAGGTATTGCAATGAAATCCTTGGGCACAATATCAAACCTACGCTGATACAGTGAATCTGTGGTTCCTTTTGATGTACGACAATCCCAGCTGCATGTGAGACTGCTTCCTTCAGTGGTATCAATTCATGAAGGAATTGACACCATTGACTGCCCCATGTCCCGCCCCCTGCCCCCACACTTGGCTGAACTAAATCAAATAGAGCATACATGTTTCCATCCATCCAGCGCCACCAGGTTGCACCTGCATACTGTCCAGGTGCTCAGTGATCCCCTGGTCCAGATCTTACCCAGTCTATATCAGTATAGGTAGCATCAGCAAAAATGATTTTTTTTTTTCTTCACTGAGAAGTTTTCTTAAGCAATTAAAAAAAAATAAAAAATTCTGCTACCACTTTAACCTTTTTGAAAGGTGATTTCCACAAAAGTCTTTAAAAACTTCTGTCTCAAACCAGCTTGCTTTTAAGAAATCTTCTTAAAATATATTGCAATTTTAGACATTTCTTTATACCTTAATAATTTATCTAAACACCAGGGTATCACAGGTTTTGCTCAAGATGGATTAAATAATAAATAGTTGTAGAAGAATATTTTCAGCCACAGATTAATAGTTTCCTGATAATTCAAAAAACATTCCCAAGTGCAACACTCCAGCCCACTGTGTTTGTGTCATTGATGTATGTCTATAAGCTACATACGACACTGGCTATAGAGAATGAAACACTTTTATTTGCATCTTTTTATTGTTTGTTTGACTCCTTTCATTTAACTGACTGACAGTAGGATATATATAAATGTTGATTTTTTTGTTTGGAAAGAAATTGTGTTATTGTCATTTGGGTGGACTCAAAGAGCTGTGTGCATGGTGCAGTAAATAAACAGTTCGTGAAACACAGAGACTTTTGAAACTGATTTCAAAGAAGCTTGGCACAAATCTTAAGTGACACATTTAAATGCATGTAGATTCATTAAAAGAAAAACTATATCAGATAATGGACCAATAGTTTTTACTTTAGAGAATACTTTTTTCTGCTTTACTGCTTATTAGTTCTGTTTTTTTATGGAACTATTGTGCCAATTTGGCAGTTTAGGCGTGGTTCTGGCAAGGTCCAGAATATCTCAGCAGTACTCTCGATTAGTTTGGCTGATTCAGGGTTGTTAGCCATTTTTTAATTTCCCATTAGACCCACGAAATTCTATTCATGTTTCTCTCAGGTAACCCATTAATTTACTGTGATGCATGTGAGATGGTGAGTGAGGGCTCTTTGCCAAGAGTTGGTTAGCATTTTATGCATAAAAGAAATACAGAGTGGAGCAGATGGTTACATTAGGGACTGATGATACTGACACAATGCAGCATGTGAACGTGTCTGTGTGTGTGTGCAGGTGTGACTAAATTACATACTCACTCTGCTTGTTTTTATTAAGATATTAGAATGTGATGATGCGCATAAAGTCTGTGTTTCATGTGTGTCTTTGTCTTTTGTCTGTGCTTTAAATGTATAGGATACAGATTGAATTTGCACAACTGCAGAAAATGAAAAGTAAAATCAAACACCGAGCAACGCATTAAAATCCATCAGTGTTTTGATCCGCAAAGATAGGGAATGCTTGCTCACGGAGACAGCACATTTTTGCCTGTGGTGTCTGAACAAGTGAGGCCTGACAGAAGGCTTGGCTGACTCCACACTGCAGGACTTCACTTTCATTAAACTCCATGTGAATCTCAGCACACTTTTCCTTTGTTCTTTGCACAGGGCCACCATTTTTCATTTTGCCATATACAGTTGGTTTACCACAGCGTGACTCTGAGCTTATGAATGTGCTGTAACAGAAGTTTGTGGATTTAATTATGTGATATAGCTTCACAGCGAGGGGCAAATAAAACAGGCCTAATCACTAATAATAAATCTAAACTGTACATTTCACATGGATCTAGGGTTGCAACTGATGATTATTTTTATTGTTGACAAATTGTACTCTTAGGACAATTATTTTTTTATAGGTACAGGTAATTTAAACTTTTCTCACATATTACAATTTTTGCAAATGAAATGTCTGTTAAGGATTAATACCTATCATCCACGATGATATGGATGTGGGTTGTTTTCATTCAGAGCAACAGCTAGGTTTGATTGACACAGAGCATTGAGCTCACATGTCAATAGCTTTTAAATAAGACTGCCAAAGACAGAAATTATTGGCAGAGCACAGGGGTCTTTGAAGTGGAATATCATTGTACTGAATGCATGTACGGCTAGATGGATCAGCAGACAAAGAGAAGAATCAAATAAGTGACTGAGAGGTTTATTGACTTTTTTTATCCCCATTTGGTGACATTTCCCTACTATTTAATTGCCACAAAATGATCAGAGGAACAAAATGTCATAATGCTGTCCTTTCAGTTCAAGGGCCTTTTGTAGAGGGCCAGATAAAAAATCTATATGTCAATTGTAAGATGAATACATTTGACAATAGCAATACCTTGCCACTTTCCAAAGCCTACTCAAATAAATGTGTTAGCCTGAATTTACTGCTGATATTCACTAGCTGTTCCATGTGAACAGCCAGTGCTTTTCTTATGACTTACTTTACTGAAGATGGCAGCCTATCTAAAATGCTAATGGGCATCTAAGCCTGAAATGTGTTTAAAGTGAAGTACTATTAGATTTCAATGTATCATGCAAGCCCTCCTACCAGTCATAAAACATATATTTTCAAAGGTGCATATCATGGTGTTATGTTTGTCATAATTTTCAAAGGTGGCAAACACATCAGACATGAAAGGCGTAATCAGTGTGAAGATGAAAAGAAGCAAAGAAGCCCTCATGGAAGAACCTCTGAGGGGCTGGAGACATTGCAATTATAGAAACTATTGACTTGTGTTTCCCAAGGTATGATCAATTGCAGTGAAATAATGACATCTCTGTGTTGTTTTGACCCATTCACAGCGAAGGCAATTTATTTTGTGTGACAGGAGGCTTGCAAGGGACAACTCAGCTGATGTGTGCCAGAGATCAGGCAGAGGAGAGTTCTCAGCCGGAAAGACAGAGAAGAGAACCAGAGGAAGGTCATTACTTTGTACACTGGCCTCTTTTACCAAATGTTTTCTTTTTTTTTTTTAAGTACTCAGCCTCTCTTTTGATCATCTGCAGTGTTGTTGTAAATTATTGTAATTATCTATTTGCATTTTCACAAGATTCCTGTGAGTGTAGAGTGTTTATAAATAAATATTCCCTCTTTACTCTCCAAATTAAAGCGCTTTAATGTCACTGATGTCATGTAAACACGGACTAATTAAATATGGAAATAATAATGGGAGTCAGTTGAAGAGCGTGGCAGGATCTTTAACACTTTCTCATAGTTTTGATATGATATGATCAATGATAGGATCAACAGATCACTGAAAACCTTCCTCCCCTCACCCTGACCAGAGATGGCTTCCCCTCTCTGATCTTGGTTCTGCCAGAGGTTTCTTCCTGTTGAAATTGAGTTTTTCCTTCCCACCTTTGCAAAAGTGCTTGCTAATCACATAATCATCTGATTGTTGAGGTTTTCTCTGTTTTGTCTGTATTATTATAGGGTCCTTACCTTACAATATAAAGTGCCTCGAGGCAACTTTAGTTGTTATCAGGTGAAATATATAAATACAAGTGAATTGAAAATTGTATTTAAATTGAAAATTGAAATTAACTGCTGTGAATGATTATTATTATTGTAGTTCAAATCGAGACCTTTCAGCTTAAATTAAAATTGAATTTTTTCCCCCCTCATATGTATGTACTTTCACAAATAATTCAGGATTTAATTTAGACATTTTCTAATGTATGTAATGATACATGTTGATGTTACATGTTACACACAGTTTGTCATTGAAACTTGATAGGGTCCCTCCCTTATGGAAGATTGTTTCTGCAAAATAAATAAATAACATGAAATTTTTACTCAAGGATGGCAAAAAATGTTTTGCAAAAAACATTTTTTTACAGTGGTGAAAACAAGCTTGGAACCCTTAACTGGACACTTAGGAGAACGTGGATAGATGGACTGATGGACAGATGGATGTCTTGAAGCTGAGGTACCCTTATAATAGACCGATATAGCTAAAGGTGTATGTCAGGTAACAATCTGCCACTGGTTTGTGTCTTTCTACCCTCCTACTACTCTCATATCTTAACTCTGTGATTTTTTGAGTCCTCTGTGTAACTTTGTAAAGAAAAGGAAAAAAGAAAACCCTCCGAAACTTTATTTACTGTGTTGTTGTGTCATAATTTAACTTGTCTACCTGTCTACTCAGCAAAACACTTCAAGCCCAAAGAAGCGTTTTCCTGTCCCTATTGGCACCCAAAGACCTCGGTGAATCTTCACAGCGCCGCAGTGAAGCTGAGGATCACTGCTCTTCATCAGGTATGCGCTCTGGTCCATACTTTAGAGTATTTGTTCAGGAAGTGAGAATATGAGATTAGCTAAACTAGATTAAATAAGACTCCCAGTACATCAGTGAATTTTGTTCTTAAATTTGTTGCATGTTATGTTACAAAAGCACCAAATGCTTGGAAAACAAGCAGCTCATGAGGGGAAAAAAGGGGAAAAATGTAGGACGACTTCAGGCATAGGTATATTGCTAAAACAATATGAAAATTATTACATACTGTATAGTATGTAGTGTGGATTTGGGAGATGGAATATCTGTGTTGTTGCTGCTTGTGCTGATCATATTGCTCTCCTTTGCCCCCTCAACTGGGGAACCGTTCAGCTATTGCCTGACTTAGCAGATAACTGTTTATGGAGATTACTGCCCCCAGATCTGCTTGTGGTTAATGTCTTTGCACCTGCTGGCTGCTAATTTCTACTCTTAAGCTTATGCTCATCTGCCCGCAGTGCTTTCCACAGAATTAAGTAAGAATTAATTTTCTTTGCTTTCGCCATTGTATATCCTGTGATATTCTATTGTGTAGAAGAGAAATAATGAGGCTTTGAATATTTTCCTTTTGGGCCTTTATTATGGTTTTGTACTGAATTAGTTTTGCATCATTGTCCCCACTATTGTTTACTTTGTTTTAGAAATGCTCTACTGCAAAAAAGAAAAAAGAAAAGAAACTGGTTAACTTGAAACTTTGTAATATTGGCATTTAAGACACAAGTATGCTCATAGTCAGTTTGCATTTTTTATTCACTTAAGGAAACCTTATTGAGGCATTTGTTACAAATTGAAGGGATAGTTACACACATTTTCCAGCTGGAAAAGATATTTCACAACATCTGTGAAATATCTTATTTTGCTGCTCTGACACAGACACATTGACCCATATCGACAGCTAATATCTGTGGACTGATGGTCTTAAGGAGCGCTTGTTTGTACCTTTCATGTAATAGCATACATTTTTGGTGAAAAATGTATGGGTTGGGGTTAGGCGTTTGGGTTAGGGTTAGGGTTGGCGTTGGGTTTAAGGGTTAGAGTTAGGGTTGGGGTTATGGTAGGGTTAGGGTTAAGGAAAGGGTAGGGTTAGGGTTAGGGTTGGCTTTAGGGATTGGGTTAGGGATAGGGTTGGGGTTAGGGTTAAGGAAATGGTAGGGTTAGGGTTAGGTTTGGCGTTAGGGTTGGGTTGGCGTTAGGTTTGGGGTTAGGGTTATTACCCTATCTGTGCTAACTGTTAGGGTTAGGGGTTAGGGTAGGGTTAGGTGTGGGGTTCAGGTTCGGGTTGGGGTTAGGGGTGGGTTTAGGGTTGGGGTTGGGGTTAGGGTTAGGGTTTGGGTTGGGGTTAGGGTTAGGGTTAGGGTTAGGGTTGGGGTTAGGGTTAGGGTTAGGGTTGGAGTTAGGGTGAGGGTTGGGGGTAGGGGTAGGGTTTGGGTGGGGGTTGGGGTTGGGTTTGGGGTTAGGGTTGGGTTTAGGGTTAGGGTTGGGTTTAGGGTTGGGGTTAGGGTTGGGGTTAGGGTTGGGGTTTGGGTTGGGGTTAGGTATTTGTAATTAGTTTAGGGTTGGGGTTAGGGTTAGGGTTTGGGTTTTGGGTTGGGGTTAGGTTTTGGGTTGGGGTTAGGATTAGGGTTGGGGTTAGGGTTAGGGTTTGGGTTAGGTTTAGCGTTGGGGTTAGGGTTTAGGTTTAGGGTTGGGGTTTGGTTTGGGGTTAGGTTTAGGGTTGGGGTTAGGGTTGGGGTTAGTGTTTAGGTTTAGGGTTGGGGTTAGGGTTAGGGTTAGGGTTAGGGTTGGGGTTAGGGTTTCCTGTTAGGGTTTCGTTAGGGTTAGGGTTGGGTTTGGGGTTAGGGTTTAGTGTTAGGGTTGGGGTTGGGGTTAGGGTTAATCGTTATTGTCCGTAATAAGCTTTAATTACCTCCCTATTTTTGTCCAGAAACCTGTGAGTCGCTGGTCTAGGCACTCTGTATG
>VOQK01038720.1:0-13468 GCA_015052645.1 Benitochromis conjunctus
TCTATCACCAGGGGTGAGGTCACTGACGTAGTTAAACAACTCCTTGGAGGCTCGTCCTGTGTTCCTGAAGGCTGTAGATGTTGTAGGGCTTTCTTTGTTGGCAAGCCTCTACAGTGTTGCGTGGATTTACCTGGATCAGATTTACCAGTTGCTCTACTTTCCCACCCTCACCTATGGTCACGAGCTTTTGATAGTGACCAAAAGAATGTGATGCAAGCAACAGAAATTAGGGTGGCTGGCCTCTCCCTTAGAGATAGGGTGACGAGTTTGGCCATCGAGAAGGAGCTCAGTGTAGAGCCAGTGCTCCTTCACATTGAAAGGAGCCAGCTGAGGTGGTTCGGGCAACTGACAAGTAGATAGATAGATAGAACTTTATTAATCCCATGGGTGGGTTCCTCTGGGAAATTCAGTTTCCAGTAGCAGAGCACCATGAGAAGTTGCATGTTACAGAGTTGGAATACCAAATAAAGGGAAATGAGAGAGTACGAATATAAGCATAAATATAGTGATTATTGCACAGTCTATTGCATAGTGATTGTTACACAGTCGAATATAAAAATGTTGCACAGTGAAAAGCGCTAAAACTTAATTGCTCCTGCCCTCCTTTGTCCTCCTGTTTCCCCTCCCTCTCCCCTCCAGCGAGGAGTTAAACAGTTTGATGGCGTGTGGGACAAAGGAGTTTTTAAGTCTGTTGGTCCTAGACTTTGGGAGAAGCAACCTGTCGCTGAACAGACTCCACTGGTTGTTTAAGGCCATATGCAGAGGATGCCCAGCATTGTCCATAATGTCCAGCAGTTTCTTTAGTGTCCTTTTCTCTGCCACTGTGACCAGACTGTCCAGCTTCATGCCAACCACAGAGCCAGCCTTCCTGATTAGTTTTTCCGGCCTGGATGAGCCCTTCTTTGCCATGCTGCTCCCCCAGCACACCACAGCATAGAATAGTACTCCATAGAATAGCATAGAAAAGTACGCCTTCTGGGTGAGGTGTTCCGAGCATGTCCCACCAGGAGGAGGCCCTGGGAGGAGACCCAGGACACACCAGAGAGATTATATCTCTGGGCTGTCCTGGGAACATCTTGGTGTTCCCCTGGACACCAAGGCATCCATCAACCCCTGAGAGTTAATAACACTCACCATTTCTAGTGTGTAATAATCAGCCTGTGTTGAAATCTAAAAATGCACATGGTGTTGATTCAAAATGTGCTCTGGAAGGACTCCGCCCTTGCTCAATTAGGGTCTCCCGCCAGCCCAATAAGAGGGCCTAACGACAAAGATGATGATGATGATGACGACAATGCAGACCCAGACCCCGGACACAGGTGGAAGACAATGCTGCAGTGAGCCTGGAGTGGATGGTGAAGTAAAGGGACACCTTCAGGTGAGTGCCTGGAGGTAGCAGGGGAGTGTTCTGATCTCTATTAGACTGACTAAATGTTAACAACTTTTTCAAACGAAGAGCAGTGGTGGGAGTTGAGAGCTCTGCACACCCGAGGTAAGTACTGACCCAACTGACAAATGAGAAAGGTCAGTATTTAAAAAATAAATGACAGCCGATGTTCTTATTTCTTTTTTTTATTTTGTGACTGAAGTAAGGGATTGTAGATGAAGTTTGGGGACACTGGCTGTTTTAGTATTTCAAACAGACTTTTAGTGTTTTTAAGGATTTGTGCAGATTCTGTCTACTCGCTGCTGGATTTTTAGAATTTTATTTTTATAGTTATATTTGAATTATTGTTGCCCCCTGGCTAGAGCTGTTTTTATTCCTTGTTTTATTATAAATAAATTCTATTTAGTGTCTACACACACACATATATATTCAATGTTAATTGTAGCTTAAAGTGTTAATGCTAGCCTGTTTTAATAAACAACAATGTAATATGCAAAACTAGGGTGGCACTAGGGGTGGCAAGAGATTATTTTTAGGGTGGTACATGCCACCCCATGCCACTACAGCAGTTGCGCCCCTGTTTTAACTCCTACTAGCTCAGGAAACGCGCCAGATTGGATCAGCTGGAGGGACACAGTGGGCTCTGCTGTGATTGGTGATTGGAGGTCAGGGTACTTGCAGCTTCGATCCAATCCCGCACTAGCTTTTGTAGACCCAGAAGTGACGTCTTTTCTGCCCCTAGAACTTCCGCCTCGCACGTGTGTTTACAAGGAATGTGGCACCTTTGGGTCAAGAAAAGCTTGTAAAGCTACAATTTCCAGTGTAACCGTGTGTGCGTCGACTGAAATATGGGGAAATTAAATGTTGTGATATTGAGATACTTATCCCGAGAAGACTTCCGAGTCCTCACTGCGGTAAGTACAAAGCTAAATGCTAGTTCGGTCCCAGTTAGTTAGCCTGTGCTAAGCCAGCGCTTGGTCAGCTGGTTATAGCTCATTAATGAACTTTTACACATGCCACTGTTACAGCAGCCTGCAAGGTGTTAATGTAGTTGTAATGAAGGCGAGCTCCCATACACAGGCATTAATAGTTCATGTCAGGTTAACGCAGTGGCGTCATTGGTTGCCAATCCTACGTACTTGTCCTGTGCACACTAGCTCTGAAGAATCGCTTCATCTGCTTATGCATTTATCCTTGCTTTATCTACCTCATATCTGTAATGTGAAATTGCTACTGCAGCATTTCAGCTTCCTTATAGGAATAAATAATGTATCTGTCTATCAGCTGAGGCTAACATGTTTCTTGTGATATGTGTTAAACCAATAAAGCAGCTTTTTGGGGGCTTTATTTTCAGTCTTTTTGGCACAAAATTAGGGTCACAAAAAAGGAAGTAACTGGAAGAAGAATTTAACATGGGAATTTTAAAGGATATAGACAGAAGGAATGAGCAAAGGCTGTTTTTCCTGGAAGATTCATAACAATGCAGATGAGCATGTTTTATGTGCTGCTCAATAATGATCATTTTTCACGCAGGTTGAGATGGGGATGAAAAACCATGAGATTGTTCCCGTAAGTCTTCTGTCTTCCATTGCAAGCCTCAAGCACGGTGGCTGCAACAAGATCCTCAGAGAGCTTGTGAAACACAAACTCGTGGTCTATGAGCGCACTAAGAGTAAGAAAACTTAAAGAAACACTAGCTTTGTCTCACAAGTTATGATGTAACTAGTTGGCTTTCTAACATAATGGTGTGTGTTGATCTCAGCTGTCCAGGGTTACAGGTTGAATTATGGAGGATATGACTACTTGGCTTTAAAGACTTTGTGCGCCAGAGAAATAATCATTTCTGTTGGCAACCAAATGGGTGTTGGCAAAGAGTCGGGTAAGTGTTTTTTTATTAATAACCATAATGTGTTTTCTTTCAGATTTTCAGGCTTTTGCCATCAATCTTTTATGTGCTCATGTTTATATAAATATTTCTTTCTGTTCACCTTACGTGTAGATATATATATTGTGGCGAGTCCAAGCGGAGAGCAGTATGCTATGAAGCTGCACAGGTTGGGCCGTACATCTTTCAGGAATCTGAAGAACAAGAGAGATTACCACAAACACAGGAAGAACATGTCCTGGCTCTATCTCTCCCGCCTCTCTGCCATGAAGGAGTTTGCCTACATGAAGGTAATGAACCAAATGAGTGAGAGTCTGTTCTGGACCACTTATGAGTGTGATAGAATAAAACAGTTTTGTTGGAGGATTTTGTTTGAGCCGTCTCCTCTTTCGTCCCAGGCATTGTACGATCGAGGCTTTCCAGTTCCCAAACCTGTGGATTATAACAGACATGCTGTAGTGATGGAGCTCATCAATGGATATCCGCTGTATGTTAACAAACCATTCATATATTTTTTTTTTTATTTGTATATTATAATTGAAATAAAACACTCTTACTACTGTTGTTTTTTTCTCCCATAATTTGTGTTCATTGTCTCACTCTACCAGGTGTCAGGTTCATGAATTACAGGATCCATCAGCCCTGTACAGTGAGTTCATGGACCTCATAGTCAAACTGGCCAATCATGGCCTGATTCATGGAGATTTTAATGAGTTCAACCTCATGTTGGATGACCAGGACCACATAACAATGATTGACTTCCCTCAGATGGTGTCTACGTCACACCCCAATGCTGAATGGTGGGTCTATTTGCCTCAAGTTTTAAAGTTGGCAGTGAAAAACATTAAAGCATACAACTTATAATTGTCCACTTTTCCGACTCGTTTTTGTAGGTACTTTGATCGAGACGTCAAATGTATCCGTGACTTCTTTGCAAAGCGATTCAATTATGAAAGTGAGCTCTTTCCAACTTTCAAAGACATCAGGTAACTGCTTATACTTTATTTTAGTCAAAACAAAACAATAAAACATGTATAAATACAGGGAACTGAATTATATTTTAAATGGTGAATGCAAAGGTCAGACTCTGAAGTGAAAAGCATATGATCTCCTGTTTCTTTCCAAAGGCGATCATATTCTCTAGATGTTGAAGTCTCAGCCAGTGGATTTACGAAAGACATGGAGCGAGATGGTGCATTGCTACACCCAGCTGGACCTGAGGACGATGATGAAGAGGAGGAGGAGAACGACGACGAGGATGCCAAAGAGGCGACAGATGAGGAACAAGAAGAGGCTGTGGACATGGAGGAATATAAACATGCAATGCTGGAACTGGAGGGATTACGAGTCAGCGAAAAACCGGCAGAGACACAAGATCAGGACAGAGAAAAGAGTGAGAACAAGGCCGAGGATCAAGAGACTGAGACTGCATCTCCACCTGCAGGTGATGAAGAAACAGAGAAGCAGTTAAATGAAGAGTTGGAGGAAGCAGAGGATGAGTTCCCAGAGCTGGCAGACCTTTCTGCCTCCAACAAGGAGTTTAAACCTTTCAGGTAAAAGCAGTGGATAGCCAACACAATAAAACCCTCAAAATGAAGATTATTCTTTGATGATTAGGTGCCACTATTAGATAAATGGTACTGCGGGAAAACTGCATATAGGAAATATAAGACAACTGGTGATCAACTGCTTAGCTGATATGTATGGTATGTCCTTTTATGTGATCATTTATTTTGTAATGTTTAAATAATAAGTCTGCAGCTGGCTATTAAAGCCCCAATAACAGTGGTCTAAAGATCAGTCACTGACCTTCTGGCAACCACTGGTTAGTGAAATGTGTTTTACCTGACAGGTTGGCAAGTAGTTGTGGGGGCTGTGTAATCACTTTAAAATCAGTTGCTAAAACCCCATTGATTCAGGGCTAGAGACTTGTCTGTGATCCTCTGGCAACTGCAAGTTCCTAGGGAAAAAGGTTGTTTCTGCAATCGGTCAGCAAGTGGTTGTTGGCACTCACTAGCATGAAATCGGTTGTAAAGAGTTATAGCACTGCATTGAACCCTTTTTGTTATTGTTTTGTTCACTAGCAGACTGCCACGATCACCAGTACTTTAGACAAAAGATGCCAAGTTTTCTGCAAACAGTTAAACTACTCGCCAAGTGGAAGTGAAACTGTTTAAGACTAATGGAACATTTTCCTTTTGAAACGTGTTGGTTGTAGCAGTAATGTGCATCGTAAACCTTGAAGCTGTGCATTCTTCATTTTTGGTTGGTCCCACACTTTTCTAAGTTTCACTACAGCTCGGAGTAAACGGCGAGTGCTTCAGGACAAGTCTGTGTCTTCCATGCAAACTACAGACAACTGCAGCAACCTGCTAGCATTCAGAAGAGTTGAAAGGAGGTTTCTGGTGCAGCAAAGCCTAGCGACAGGCAACAGCCACTCCTTGCAACCAGTCAAGGAATATGATATGGACATTTATATATGATAATTTGTGTCAAATTAAGCTGGTTTAATTAAATATGTACATTACATTACAGTAAATGTATGTGCTTTGCTATGACATAATTTTCCTACAGAGATGCAGACAGTCTTCTACAAATTGTAGAGCACAGGAGGAAAAGGACAGACAGTGAGTCCACGATGGGAAGCACAGGGAGTTGCTCTACCATACCACCAGTAAGTATAATATAGATTCCCACCTCTTTCTGAACAGTTGTTATATTTGGTTGACAGGGGGAGTCTGATATTTTACCCAGTAACTAGAAACATGGTGACAGATTTGATCTCTATCATTTGGAATTTTCAGCCAACACTGTAGCAGACACAGTTTTTGGCAAAATCTTAAAATGTCCTGTAGGTGTTGCTAAAGAGCTTGAGTTTGTAAGAAGGTGAAGTGAAAGAGAAACAACATGCCAGCACAGTGTTGTGTCTGGCTTTCAGAGACAGGAGGTGAGTATATTCATCTGTAATGACCTGTTGTTGTTATTATCGTGTGTCCTGCAGGGGGTAATCCGTCAGAAGGTGCGGAGGCAGCTCACCAAACAGCAGAAGGCGGCTCAGAGGAGACGTCTACAGAAGGGTGAGGCCAACTTGGTAACCAAATCCAGGAGGGAAAACCAAAATAACATCAAGTCTAGCATGGAGACCACCGAATTCTGGGGATAAAGACAACAGCATTGATGAAATTCATGTTAACATGCTTTTATTTTATTTTTTTTGTCTGAAGTTGTAAACAGAATTAATAAATACTGTGTATTTATTCAAAAACTTAGCTTATTTGAATCATCACAGAAATCAAAATGGAGGTCACATAAAGTGAAAACTGTTTCGGATGCTTTTATCATAAAATCTCTGTAAAATTCTGTTGCTTGCATACACAAATATGGACTGCTTAATGTAGCAAAACAGTATGATTAAACTGTGGAAGTGTTTTTCTTATTAAAGCAAAGGCACTTGTTTTCACACAACGCTTGTCATTTATCATTATGTTAGTGCTTCATTTTTGTGTGTGCTGATACCTACATGATCTCTACAACAGATTGAACAATGTTAATTAGCTTCCTGTTACAGAGTCTAAAGGTTCGTGCTCAGTCTGGATGTGCTGGTTACAAAGTGACTAATGTGGACACGGATTTAAAATTCAAATGGTGCACAATCATAGAGAGCACACACCAACGCATTAATCATGAAAAGGTGAAGGAAACGGATGGGCTGCATATTGTCGATACAGAGTGAGGCAGTCCGAAGGAAGCCAACGAAACACGTTTTTCTTCAAATTCAGTTAATTTATGCGTAGGAGGCTTTCAGAGAGCGTCTGAATTCACACATGAACAATGGGCTTTCATAGTGAACAGAGTGAGTGAAGCTCAGTGGGCCCGAATTTGCGTGTGAAGTCAAAAATATCCCACCCCCCACATATCCAAAACACAAAGTGCTGGGTAGAATTTTCCCTGTAATCCTGAGTACGGACATTTTTTTTGTTTGTTTGTTTTGTTTAAAGCTGGACCTCTTTACATAATTTTCTCTCTTTTTTTTTCATTATAAAAAATTGTGGTTTCAACTTGGCTGCTGGGTCGAATTTAAACTGTCCGACTGTGTTCAAGGATTAGCCAGCTGCACACCCCCAGGGGAAGGGCTCAGCATTCCAGCTCTGCACCTCTGTGTGTGTGCATGTACAAGAGGACCGAGGGGCCCTCTGAGCTAATTGGCAGAGAGGGTGACAAAGGTGGTCTGCTTCAAAAGAGAAGCCCTGGCGAGATGGTCAAAGAGATGAGGAGGAGGGGAGAGGGGTATTTGGGGAGGTGGAGAAAGGGGAGTGGAGGTTCTTTCTAATTTTGAGCCATGGTGACGGTGGTGGCTACTCAGTCTGAGAGTCAGACGTGCTGTTTAGGTGGATCATTTTAATAAGAGAATGGTCTGAATGTGTTTGAGGTAGCAGGAACTAAATGCTGAGAATGAGTGGCGTGAAAGTGGAGGAGAGCATTATGTCGTACTTATCACAGACTGAGACTGGTGCCGGCCCCAAAGACTGTGAGTAACCAAGAAACTTTGTGACAAACTTACAGGTTAGTTTCAACAGCAAAGAAGTGCATTAGATATTATGTGTTACTGCTTAAGAGGGGGGTTTTTTTTGTTGTTTTTTTACCTCTAGCCAGGCAATAATGCATCACTTTAAAAGAAAAGTCAGGGTAGTGTTACTTTTTTTACTTTGTAACATTTCCTCTAAAGCTCAAATAAATGTGAGTTAAGTTCTCCTTGTTGCTATAAATGGCCCTAAAGTTACTTTCCTGCCACAAAGTAAAAGACTCAGGGAACATTTAAACCCATTTCTGGGTCAGAGTAAGCTCAAAAGAGTTCAGAAATGCTGATATCATTAAGTGGTAAGGTGCTTCCCTTCAGTTCCTGAGTCTACTTAAATATAAGCTATCTGGGTATACAGATAAACACAGATGTCTGATTTGCGAACGTTTTTAATCTTCGTGCCGACATGCATGTATGTGCAGTAAACGTGGTGGCCATTCTTCATAACTTCTGGGAGCAGAAGCAGCTGAATGGTTCCTCCAGTGACTCAGATGGTTTTGGTGGGAAGGGAGCTGGCCAGACAGAGAGCCTGCTGTTGTACGAATCCGCACCTTCTCCTGGTCCTCCGTACGTCTGCTATGTCACGCTTCCTGGAGGAAGCTGTTTTGGTAACTATAAGGTGTGTTTGACGTCAACAGTGCTCTAACAACACTTTCATCTAATGTGCTTATATGAATAAACAGAAGTTATCCTTGAAGCCCTACTAAAAAATATATCAATAAAATGTAGTAAGTGCACAAGTGATCTAAAAAAGCTAAAGGTTGAGTACATAAATTATAGAATTACAGAAAGTAATAGTAATATTGAGTATTAACTGATTAAATATCACTTATGCTACATTATTACTTGTTTAACTTTTTAATAATATTCCAAAATTGCTCTGTAGCAGCACAATTCAACAAAATTATAAGCAAATAAAAGCCATAACACATTTTCTTACAAAATGTTATTCTTTTGGTTTTATAGAATTATAGTTTTTGGTGTTATAGAATCAAATTTCACACTGTCACACTGACTTTAAAGGTCGTTTTAAAGTGATGTTGT
The DNA here is from genome assembly GCA_015052645.1 of Benitochromis conjunctus. Taxonomy (NCBI): domain Eukaryota; kingdom Metazoa; phylum Chordata; class Actinopteri; order Cichliformes; family Cichlidae; genus Benitochromis; species Benitochromis conjunctus. Next base: position 8,896 of record VOQK01038720.1, read on the forward strand.
TCAGTTTAAATCTCATGATGCTTCTTAATGGGCTCATTGTGATCCAAACAGCAGCCCCCAGCTCAGAGGCGGCATATGATTGGCCATCTGTGAATGCCTAATCTCAATAGCGATGTGAGTTCAGATCCCATGATTAGCTGCAGTCAAGTGTAAAATTATCAAAAAAATACAAGAGTGGGTGCCCATTTACAGACATGTGGAGTCAACCCGAGGCCCGCACACTCCTTTTGACATTTTGATCCACTTTGCTGGTTTTCTGCTCATCCTCAGGTGTGTGAAACTCAAGCAGAAGCTCGGAGGGACGCGGCTCGCGTGGCTCTGATGAACTCACTTGTGAATGAGTTGCCATGTCGACGCATTGACCCTGAGTTCATCGCTCACAGTTTGCGTCAGGCGGCCAGAGACAGTGCTGTATGTGTAAACTGGTGCAAACACACATTTTATTACAGCATATATGTCTCAGTATTAACATGCACTGTGATGCGTTTAAAGGTTTCTGTAGAAGATGCATGTGATTCGGGTACCAGTATAGGAACCTACAGTTTGCTGCTTCACTCCTACATTGGAAGGAGCATGCTGGAGTTCCAGGTAAAGAATAAAGAAGCTTTTTTTTTTTTGCTTTACATAAATATGGCTTCATGACTAGTTAGATCAAAAGATCCCAAGCCTTACACTTACAGTGTAAAGTGCCACTTTGCACTATAAATAGAGTGTTTATAATAACACCCACAATTTAAGTATCAACAGTTTATAAGGCAAAAATTAAAAAAACAAAAAGAATCCCAGCCTGTGGGTGGCAATTCTGCCCTTCATTGGAATCGCTTAACCTTCTGGTCTGCTCTTACATATCTCTCAGACCCTGGCAGAGACTTGTGTTATTAAACACCTAATATTTCTACCTTTTGTATACATAAGCACATGCCTGCAGACAGAGGGGTTATTAGTAGAAGGAAATGGGGTCATTATCATTCCTGCTAAAACACAACTCATAGAGATGGATAGCGTCCAAGTAATACACACACTATCCACATGCATGCAGGCTGAAATGTAGTCACACTCGTGCAAAGGTCTGCACGCAGCATTGAGTGTAGGCTTTGCAGCTGTCACTAGAATGTATCATTTATACTTGCAGTTAATGCAGGAGGTGTCGAATGGTTTCGTAGTGCAGCAGAATTGTAAACAGAGCAGCAGGTACAACATGGACATCAACCTGAAACAACTTGGGTGTATAATTTTCCATCTGCGTCTAATTATGTTGGTTTCAGTTAATGTATGGAGTCTCTGTTTAACAGTAATGTCACTAGCTTTCCAACATATGGCAGCTGTTCATCCAGTTGGTGTTTTATAAATCAGGGTGAAACCTACCTGGTGCTTGGGGATTTGTGATAATTTTGTCAAACCAACCACTCACATGTGATAAATATTCATACTTTCATCTTTGTCAGACTTACAACGCTAATCTGGTTTGTTTAGGTTTAACTCATTACTTGTGGAGCTGCATTAAACTTTCCTTTCTGACTGTGTTTCTTTCTCAACCTCATCTTTCTGTAGGAGATGATGACAATTTTCCAGTTGTTGCACTGGAATGGGACTCTGAAAGCTCTGAGGGAAAGGCAGTGCTCTCGACAGGTATGGGTCCTGCTTGATTAAGTGTCAGCGTCTCTGTATCTATGAAGTGATGATGGCCCATTTCTCTCCTCCATCTCAGAGTGTGATTAGATATTACTCTCAGCGAGGACTTGATGAGTACGTGCGCAGCAATATGGCTCTGGATTGGCTCGGACGGGAGCAGAGATCACCGGGTCTCATCGGAGCGGAGCTGCACGTGGCACAGAGGGAGCTGGTGTTGGCCCGACGTCGAGGCGTAGAGCTGCGCTTCTACAAGGAAAAGACAGAGATCCTTAGCTTGGCTCTCAGCCAAGCATACATTCACCACACACCTGAGGTCTTCAGCCATTCGCCCAGTTGCAAATACAAGCAAGAGCACCTGTCTTTAGACACATTTTACAGCCAGGACACAGAAGCCCAGATAGCCCCACCCTTAAGCCATTTGCCACCCGTCCATAAAAACACACAGCAAACAGTCTGTGAAGCCTCTAGACTCTCTGATAGTCCTTCACCATGCTCAGAGCAAACATTTGAGCCTTTAGATGACTTTGAATAGACCGAATCACAAAGTAGAGGATGGGTGGAACATATTGCCATTTAACTCTTTACCTCCTAAAGGCCCACTAGGAGTAACCATGAAGCTCTTTTCTGAAGTGTTTTCTGTCATACTTCAGTCTGCTTATAGAACTAAATGACTGGATGCACATGAGAGGTTAGTGAGGGTATTCTTTGCCTATGCAGCTACCTTTGGAAAACTCTGCTACATCTACATTTGCTACACAGAAAGCAACTAATAAATATAATGTTTTCTGTCAGCATGACTGAGAGTTTAAAAAGAGATCGGGCTTACAAAATTGGATTGAGGTGTTATTATGATGCCCTACCATAATTAATAGTCTAACATACAGTTTAATTTGTGGCTATAAAAGTAAGGCTCACTGTAATGTATAAGCAGCTTTAACAACAATAAATGTAGAATTCAAGTTATTTAGATCAAATAGTAGAAAACTTAATTACATGTTTAACATGGACCTCAGTTTTTTTTTGTTTTTTTTATGAAGAGCACTCTCTTACTTTCCCACATTTTATTTATGCACATTCTTCTGGCAATGCAGCATGTACAGTCACAAAAAAGAGCATTTTCACAGCAGTCCCATCTAAAGCGCCCCTAGCAGCAGTAACTTGACTTTATCAGTCTTTTTTTTACAACATTGCTTTTACAACATTGATTTGTTATCCACAGCTCTCTTCAGGTCCACCTGCAGTATTTCATTCAGGTCTAGGTCTGGACTTTGACTGGGCCACTAAACACATTGATTCTTTCCTTTTTCAGCTATTCTGTTGTAGATTTGCTGTTGTGCTTGGAATCATTGTCCTGGCGCGTGACACAATTTGATCAAAGTTTTAGAGTTCATGGTGGACTCGAGGACTGTAAGATGCCCAGGTCCTGTGACTGAAAAACAAGCTTAAAGTGTCACCCTTCCACCACTGTGCTGACAGTTGTGTTTGTGCTGATAGGCTGCGTTTGGGCTTTGCCAAATGCAGTGCTGCGCATTCTGAACAAATAGCTCCACCTTGGTCTCATCTGTCAAGAAGATATGTCATTTGTTCTGATGCAACTTTGCAAACCTAAGCTGTGCTGACATGTTCTTTTTAGACAGAAGGGGCTTTCCACTGGCAAACTATCCAAACAATGTATACTTTTTCTGTCTTTCTCTAATTGTAACACTGAACTGAGGCCTGTAGAGTCTTTCTGTTTGTTAATCAAATGCATTTGATTAACAACACCTGGCTGCCGCTTACCTTTTTAGTTCCTATGGAAGCAGTCAGTGTGTCCTTCGTTTTTCACGGGAAATCATAGACTGCTGTGACAATCTCTGTTTTTCACATGACTGTATGTAAAGTTATTCTCCCTGCTTCACTCCTCCCTGCATGTCCAGGCTGCCATGTAATGGGTCAGGTTTTTTTTAAGAACAGGGAAGGATCCTGACTGATTACATGTTATTCGATTGTTTTACATTGGTAAAGGACACATAACAAATGCATAGGGAAACGTTAATTTTGTCATTTTAAATGTACATTTCAAAATGAATGTTTTTTTCTCTTCTCATAACCTGTGTTTTTTTTTTTGGTTGGTTTTTTTTAACATCCTATGTGTCATTTCAGACTGTGCTAATTTGATTATTTCACAGTGCATTAGTCAAATTTTTTGATTTTAAGTATGTTGATGGAGGAAATTATGCAGTGATTGTTCTAACTTGCAGATAAAGACATTTATAACCTTCTAGTGAGTGAAAATAATTATCTAAGGCAGGGGTGTCACGCGTACGGCCAGCGAACCACATCCAGCCTGCCAGAGAATTTCATATGTCAATTATTAATGGCCTGTCGGTATGCGGGAGCAGGCAGGGCTGAAACTTTTGATAGGTACACCATTCAAAGACAGACTGACCATACCATTATGCAAAACAAGGAAGGGCGGGGGGAGCAGATGTTCAGACGTATATGCCAGGTACACCGGAGCTGGATTTAAATGCAAGGGTGTTGGGAAAAAGTGAAAAAACTAGCAAAAACCAGTGGTGTGCGATACTGTACATTTTGGTATCAATTAAACCAAATAAATATAGGGCCAGTATTGCCAATACCCATACTGATGCCGATACTTTTAACTTACAAAGTCAGCTTATGTAGGGAAGAGCACTGTGTAATGATTTCTGACATAAATCATGATGAATTTGCAAATTCTGATTTTAACGACAACTAAATCACTGTGATTTTAAATTTCCATAATAATTAGTTAACACAACAAAACACATCCTTCAGTTTTTCATGTATTTTGAAAATGTTTTTTTCTTTTTGAGACCTGGAATGTAAATGTGCCTGTTTATGATTCATGATTAGGCAGATGATCAATAATGGGTCAACAAACCTCTTAGGGACACTCCCAATAGGGCCTGAAAATCTC
>VOQK01038720.1:13488-27446 GCA_015052645.1 Benitochromis conjunctus
AGGGCCTGAAAATCTCGGACTCTCCACCAATTGCTCTTAGGATTAAAGAAACTTCTGGGATGAGAGATGAAATGTCTTCAAGAAACTTAAAGAAGTCCAGTCGCTTTTCTTTACAGGCTCCTTAGATTGTATACAAAACTCTTTGGGTCAACTTCTGTTGTTTAAATGTTCTCTTGGATATAAATAAAATAGACATGACAGTCAGTTTCAGATATTTTTCATAGTGTATGTTTGAGGTATATTTTTTATTTCCTAAAAATAATCTATTTACCACAATTCAGTGGGCTACAAACTGAACTTAAATGATAGAAACAAAGTATTTTATCGATTTTATCACAATAGTTTTGATCCAATACCAATACCAGCATTGGTATCTATTATCAATATGTGGATCGATCTGCACACCTCTAGCAAAAACGTAAAATAAGCAGCAACCGGCTGCATTTCAGTGATATTGGAGACTGCAAAGCTGACTGCAGAATTTATAAAATTCGGAGCTGGATAAAATGATACCCGTTTTTATTTTCAGCCATTTTCTATTATGGAGGTCTAAAGGTTTCAAACTTGTCCATACCCGAAACCTAATGTGTGATCTCCCTAGTAGGAGTAGTACATGCATAAAAATAAAGCTTTTATGAAAACACTTAATAAACATTTGCTTCCTTGAAAAAGATTCAATTTACAGTTCAGTAGTATGAATATTATATAAAATAAACTATATACAAGGTTTCTTTGAATGGCAGAGATTCAGAAATGTCTGCATGTAGCATAGAGCCATATGGCTCAGTGTCTCACAGTTTCGTGTTGACACGATTCTTTGTGTGTTACAGCAGCTTTTTCTTTATCGTGTAGAAAAAAACGTTAGATATGTAACTTCTTTACACTGATAGAAAGGGGAGTTTCCGGCCGAGATGTAAAATGAGTTTGACACCCCTGACTAAGGTATGAACTCTTTGACAGAAAATAGTGTTCGCGAATAAGATTTGGCCTATCTGCTATTCCGTAGAGAGGTGGAGCAGTCACGTGATCAGAGATTGTGATCGAGGAGTTCCTGGAACAAACAAAACAAACTGCAGCCTGACAGCGGACGTGGCTGTCACTGCGTGTCACTCACTGGGACAAGTCGAAATTTGATTTCTTATTATATGAGCAGCAGCATGAAAAACCGAGAGCCGCTGGTGAATACATAACTGAATAGAAACACCGCTTAACGGGCGAGTGGCTCGGCGTTAGCGTAGCTTAGCCTTCGTACAGTGTCACCAGCTGTACCTCCGTAGAGCTTCATGGTTTCGTTTTCCCCCAAATATGCTGCCTGAATAGTTTGTTCACGCTAGGACGCCTGCTAATCCTGATATTCTCCGCGGATGAATCCTGTCAGCGAAATATAAAAGTGTGTTTTGTTGACAGTCAGTGACTGTGTTTATCTTGTCAGCACAACCATCCACGGGCTGCTTATCACAGGAAACCTCGCTGTCTGTTCCAGCTAATGGTCGTCTGTTGTTTTGGTATATTCAGATCACCTATGATGACTGCTCAGCTGATCAGCTTTCCGTTGATCGGCATAATTTCCACCAGGAAACTCCTCAATCAGCTGTTTGTCCGAGTGATCTGAGCTGTGAAAACAGCTGATGCCAGCAGACGCTAAAAATGGAGGCTGTGAGACCAAAGAAGAACAAAGCAAAGACCAGCGGAAAATCTCAGGTGAATAAACCAAGTACCTTACAGGTATTCTTTACCTTCTTCTCCTTTCACGGGGGAATGGGGGGGCCTTGAGAGTATAAACGTCCAAAACAGAGTGAACACCTTGTAAAATACATTTCTCTTCACATGCAGGGAAAATAGCAGGTATCCACTCCAATACAGACAGGTGACAAGAATGAAAGTCCTGAACCCTTCAACCATCTAGTGAGGGGATCTGCTGCTTTCCCTTAATCAGTCGTCATGGACATGATTGTCATTGTAATTTTGAGCTTTTAATTGAATTTTTTTTAACTATTCTTTTTTCAGGTTGGATGATTGTACAGAATGCATCTTAAATGAGTTTAGAAAAAAAATCAAGAATTAGGCGCACACACTTGAATTTATTTTAGATTTTCTCTAATCCACAGAAGGTCAAAATTTTACATACAGGCTTCAATATATCCTTACATTCCCAATAATATTAGCAAATTACACCTCGATCAGACACTTTTTGTAGCTATCAACAAGCTTCTGGGATCATTCTGGCTGAATATTTTACCACTCTTCTTGGCAGAATTGGTAGAGTTCATTTAAGTTACCTGGTTTCCTGTTCTTTTAAGCGTAGTCCACAAATTTTCAGTCTGGTTGAGTTTGGGGCTTTTGGAAGCCAATTCCAGAAGCTTAATATTAGCCTGCCTTATCCATTCTAAAACAAATGTTGATGTGTGTTTGGGATCATTTGGAACACCCAGCAGTGTCGACGTTTCAGCTACCTCGCTGTCGATTTGAGATGAAGTTGAAGTATTTTCAAGTGATCATCCTTCTTCGTTATTCCATCCACTTTGTGCAATGTACCAGTACCACTGGCAGCAAAACAGCCCCAGAGCATGATGCTACCTCCACAATACTTGATAGTTGATACAGTGTTCGCAGGGTTGAAAGCCTCACCTTGACTTCTCCAAACATACCTCTTGGTCAATTTCGTCTCATCTTACTTTAAAACCAGAAAGCATTTGGCTTCTCCATCTAGACAGCTACAAATTTCAGTTGACCTTGAAGGTGTCGATTTTAGAGCAGGAGCTTCTTTCTTGGTCGGCACCCTCTCAATGACAATGTAAAACTCACTTCACTGTGGACCGTGACACTAGTGTTCTAACACTTTCCCGTTCATGGCAGGGCCACGTGAGCCTTGGGAGTTCCTGAGTTGTTCCTGAACATCCAATTCCTGTCATCTGAGGGTCAAACAAAGCAAAGAGGAACTACCAGTTATAGTCAATCATGATCACTAGCGAGAAGTTGACAAGCCATGGCTTTGTCAAGTTAAAAGACATTGTAGAATCTTCAGGATCACTTCTTAAAAGATTTAAGTGAGTGTATGCGTGTGTTTGAGGCTTTATGTATAATTTTGACCCATGGTGATTAGAGACATTTCAAAATAAATATAAACTTGTGCAGCCAGTTATTGTTGTTTAAAGTCATTAAAGATGTGTGCTGTACAATCATTCCACCCTGGAAAAACAACAGTTCAAAGAAGTTATATAAACCCCCAAATTACCATGACATTTGTGGTCATGATGAGTGTATGTAATCTTCTGACTACAACTGTGAAGAAACATTTATATCCTCAGAGTGATCTTTTCCCAGATGGCAGTACCTCCATCCATTGAGCCAGAGAGGTTCAGTAAATTGGTTTGATTATTTTGTAAGTGATGTCAATCATATGCTGTTTTTTGTTGTTGTTGTTTTTTGCAGTGGCCAGGTCTCAACCCTGCTAAACCTTGTTGGGAGATTTTAGACTGAAGTGTTAGACCAGTGCACTCTGCCCCAATCACCAAAACACCACACGAGTAGCTATCTTATGAAAAAACAGCTTGATCCTTGCTTGATCCTCCCACAGACTTGGAGCATGTACCAGTGCAGGTTGAAGCTGTTGTGAAGGCACTTTTTTTTTTTTTCCTGTTCATTTTTTCCTTTCAGTCTGTACTTTTATTCTTTAGAGATTGATAATAAATCAAATGACTTGCAAAACACATAAACTTAACATCACACCACCAAGATCCAAACAACACAAACATCCATGATTACAAATGCGGATTATTTTTCACCACATTGATAACAGTGTTTGTTCTTTAGTCACATGATTTTTGGTCACATGTAAAAAGCTGTTACACAAACTTGGTTGTCCTCCAATGAGAAATTGATGTGTCATTGTTGATTTGGTTTTTTTTGTTGTTTTTTTTTGGCACACAGCTGGTCAGGAAGCAGAAGCAGGCAGAGGAAGACAAAAGAGCCCCAGCTCCTTCAGCTGTATCTGAGGCCTCCACTTCTGACTTCACTGAGATCCCCCTGAGTCTCCCCTATCAGGAAAAGGAGGAGAATAAGCAAGACACTGTTCTGAGTCCTGAAGCCACAGCACAGTCATCAGACCTGCCCCCTGAGAAGCAACAGGCAGAAAATACAGCATTAGTGCCGAGTAAGACTCTACAGCCAAGTCTCAACTCATCAACAGTGATATCACAAGTCAAAGCGCAGGAGTCAAAAAAGGAGGAAGAGGAGGCTGGTGTGCAGGCAGCTGAGGGGGCTGAGCTTAAAATTGTGTCACAAACCACTGAGCTTGAAAAAGATGAACAGTCATGGAATCAGCCATGTGTTTTAACTCAGTTTGAAGCTTCAAATGTCCCAAGTGCTCCTGCACTGTATCCGTCTCTTCCTACACTAGAAGAAGGTTCAGTGATACAGTTCTGTGGGGAAGCTGTGGAAACCTGTGGAAAGGAACCTGCAGTGTTGGCACTTCCTGAGCAGGAATCTTCTCCTCCAAGTTTGCGACCTTTGGAGTCCGTGGCCGACCTTTCTCGGAGCAAACTCTACCCAGAATTACCCAAAACAGCTTCAGAGGTTCAGGTGATCTAATGCACCATGTGATCAGATTTATTGCTAATGCTGAGTTTTACAATAAAATGATCTGTATTACTGTTTTTGCTCTGTAGCCGTTCTCACTGGAGCAGCTGAGTGTTTGGGAGCCAGGCGGAGGGTTGCGAGCATGGCTGGAGGGGGTTGAGGTTTGTGCAGCACAGTTTTGTGCTCTGGCGCGGCAGGAGAAGCACGAACTGACCGAACTGTTGCAGAACTACTGGCGCTGCCGCAGACAGCTGACCCAGTCACACACACAGCTGCACACACAGTCATCTGAGTGCAAGAGCACACAGAATCGTCTGTGGAGCTTCAGAGATGAACAGCTCACACTTCAGGTGAGTTTTACAAAAAAATCTATAGTACATAAAGATCAAATGTCCCACTGCTGCATTCGCACTTATGATTTCTATCCTGCAGGGTGTATGTGCAGACCAGACAAAGGTATGTGGGTATCACCGCTTCCAGCAGGCAGAGTTTAGTGAGAGTGTGCAGGCTGAGCTGAGAAGACTGTTTGAAGCTTGCAGTGAGCTGCTCCATCAGAAGGTCGTGCTGCATGCGTACACTGCTCTGCTGTCACGCTTGCAGGTGGAATCATACCTGTACAGTCTTATAAAAGGTGGGAAGAATTATTTTACCTGTACTTCTGATGTTATTAATGTAAAATGTATATGTTGGCTCAGTTTTGTCTTTTTGTCTGTCTCAGATTTTCAGAAAGATGGCCAAACACAGCCGTGTTCTCTCCAACCTCTAAAAGAGGCCATCAGCGTCCTGTTTAGTTTCACACGAAGAGTCCTTGATGACACGCAGTTCCAGTCAGACATCCATCACTGGCTTGAGAGATTGGTATGCACAAAAACCCCAGACCACTTTTCAAACTTACTGCCCCAGTAGTCAAGGCAATTTGTTGTGGTGATCCTTCATGTGTTCCTGGTCTGTTTTTCAGGTCGCCGTCCTGCTGCATGTTGGAGGGTCAGGGGAGCACCTGTACCTCCTGTGCCATCTTCTGTGCTGTCCTGCTGGGGTGGGAAAGTGGGCTGCACATTTCCTACAGGTTAGTTAGGAACACACGCCTGTCATTTATTATTGTCACATCAATTGCTGTACATACAAAGGAGTAGAGTTCTCCTTTTATTATCTGACCCAGATCCAAGTTTGGGGGAACACCTCTGGAGTTCAGCATTTTATGCAAGCTCTGGCCATCCTGATGTCACCTGCCAGGTAAAAATGCAAGTTTCAGTTCCTTCTTTTCACCCACTGACTGTGAGCTATACACTGCAAAATATGCTTTTGGCTTTCATGAGAATCCAGCTCATCATTTTATGGACCAACAGTCTAAGATCTGAGAACATGTAGCTTTTTTGGCTTGTTTTGACTCAGACATCGCACAGAGTTCCTGGGCCATATGAAGCCGTGTGAGAGCCAGAGCTCAGGAGCTTCTGGACAAGAATCTGGCAACTGGACCTTAGTGGATGAAGGTGGAGAGGAGGTAAGTTTATTTATGTAACAATTTCATTTTGAGAAAAGAGGCACAGTTCACACTTCTTTTTGCAATAAACAACAACAGGGAATCGTTTAAAGTACGAGGTTCAAGTTAATCATTTCAGATGTACATTTGTACCATGGAAATTGTAAACATGACATGGCAATTTTTTAAATAGTTTTTTATTATAAAAGTGATCCAAATGAGTGAATATAATAGGGAATGCTAGTGTTTTGTGGGCTAAATTGGTTTCCCTGTAAGAAAAACAAAAGGGGTTTTAATTTCACTTCTCACACAGTATTGTTAGCTGATTTATGAAAATAAAATGTAAACTATTATCTAAAATATAATTCAGAAGCTCACTGACTATTGTCTGTCCCGTAGATGGTTCTTTGGGTGAAATGCAGCTAGTTTTGGTGCATCTGTGATTTAAAAAAAAGAGAAACTTCATCAGCAGGTCTTAAAATTGGTATTCTTGTTCAGATGTAGCTTTACAAACCTCAGCCATCCTGTTCTTTTTACAGAGGAAACGCTTTCTTCTGTAAACACTCCCGTTCCTGTTCAGTCTTCTCGCTGTACTCTCATGAACTTTCTTACTGAATAATGATTGACTTCTTTTCCAAGGTTAATTAGTAGAAACAACTCCTTTTTTTCTTTTTTAATCAATGCTGAAATCTTACCTCCTTGACATTGTGTTAACACACCTGAACGCTCCAGACCAGCAAACTGCCCGAACTTCTGCTTTTATAGAGGTGCTCATACTTGCCAATGATCAGTTAATCAAGTGCATTTGATTAGCAGCACCTGACTGCTACTTACCCTTTCAAATCCTATGGAAGCAGTGAGGGTGCACTTGATTTTTTTAGACAGCGCTTCTGCATTTAAGCTTTGATTTTGTTAAATAAATAATGACACGCTGTAGTGGGTCATCTGAGGTTGTAATGATCTGATTTTAAGACCTGCTAAGCAACAGGTCTTAAAACCAGATTAATTTTCTATTATGTCTTGATATATAAAATGTTAGAAGTTAAAGACAGTGTGCTTTATTTTTTGCCAAGTGTATCAGCATCTGTAACACATTTATTGGAAATAACCAATATGTTTTTGAGGAGAAGCATCAATTTGTTATAGTCTCTGAAAATACAGTCTCATTTTCTTGTTTTCTTTCACCAGTTATGATGCAGGTGGTAATAAATATTCAGTCCGCTTAGTGGTAAAAAAGATTGTAAATTTGTAGAGGGTGCTTTTTAAAACAAAATGTTCTGGTCTGTCTTCTGATCTTGAGTCACATCGATGATCTACTAAGAAATTGTGCTAAATGAACACCTATGACCATTTAAATATCAGTCTGCTGGCTTAAAACCACAACTGCTGCCAGTACTAATGTGTTGCCTAGGAACTGTGGTGTTTTCAAAGCTTTTAAGAGTCACATTATTTTAAAAAAACACATTTGTGATGTTTTTCAACATGTTATTACTGTGTAATGTAAAAAAAAAAAATAGTTAGTGATTTCTGCTTAAAACAGAAAAATTTTAAAATGCCAGTTGTAGCATATTGCAAATACATGCAACATTTAGTAAGTCGGCCTCTAATGGCATTGTTGTCTTCTGTGTTTAGGATGAGGACCCAGAAAGCAGCTGGTTGCTGCTCTGTGAGGAAGATCTGATTTTATTGATTACCCAGTTCCCCTTCCAGCAGCTCTACTCATACATGCTTGGGATGAGCAAGCAGGGTAAGAGAGTCAGTCTGACCCATCTGTCTGTTAGCTTGTTTGACTCACGGTGTGAACTAACAGGTGCGTCTGTCCCCAGGTGTGTATGAGCCCCAGGCCTGCTCCAGTCAGAAGATGATGCGGGTGTTTGCTTTCGCTTCCTCGCTCATTGAAATTCTCGCTCTCGGTCTGCAAACCTATAACAGATCCCGATACAGACAGCTAGTCAAACGAATAGGACACATCATACGGTCAGTTCGCTGAGCACATAAGCAGCTTCTATGTGCTCACACTTCTTAGGCCATATCACAAAGTCAGAGGGTGCCTTACTAAAATGCTATGTTTGGCTCTTCTTTTCTGCTGTCCCCCAGAATGACAGTTTGTTATGTCAGTGATCACTGGGCCCAGTACGTGAGTGTGACTGATGCCGCTGGATCTAGCTCACAAGTACACTCTCTGTCTTTGGAAAAACTGCAGCTAGAATATGATCATCTTTTCCTCCGAGCAGTTTTACATGTACTCAGAAACAAAAGGTGAGGAGTTAGCCTCAAGTTTCCATTTTAACTGGGAGCAATTTACGTTACAGACTTTGATATTTGATTTTTATTTTGTGTGTTCATCCTCTACAGGTTGGGCATTTGGTTGTTTATGTCTGAGATGCCATATGGGACTTTGTCCAGCTCCATGCTCTGGAAGATCCTTTATGTTATGCAGAGCGCAGAGACTGCAGGGCTAGAAACACTCAGCACTGGCGGTGACACATGCTCCTGCATTCAGGCACTCAAAGGTACAATTGTACATATTTAAGATGCACAAAATTTTATCTTTCACATCCTTAAAACTTGCCTGTTGAATATGTTAATGTGTCCACACAGTTTTATCGTCAAAAAATCCCATAAACAAAGCTTTTGGACTCATTTCCTATTGTACTTCTTTAAAGTTATATCATGTTGGTCTTCTTAGTCTGGAGTTGTAATTATGATTTTACTTTTCCTCTTGGATACAGACCCACAGCACCAGGAGAGTTTTGAACAGTGGTTGTGTGAGGTGAACAGCTCTGACGGCATCTCGCTCCTCACTGCATTAGCACAAATGGCGACACCCACTCAGCGCTCTGACTCAAAATTCATCACCACTATAACTGTCCTGATTTACCAGGTGGGTATGGGGGGGGGGGTTGAAATCAAAGGAAAAGTATCAAGTTTGTAACACAACACAACTCATCATCCCTGGTTAGGATCTGTACTGTCTCTGCTTGACATCCATTTCCTCGTTTTTGCTTCAGGTCTCTTATGTGAGTGTGTCCACCAGAGAAACCTACTCCAAGGTGGGGAGGGAGTTACTGGCTGCTATAGCAGCAGCCCACCCATATGTTATCTCGGTGCTCCTGGAGAAACTAAGGGACACCATACAGACTGTAGGAATGGTTGGTATTGTGATTCCATATTAAAGATTTTAGCTTTAAGTAGTTTTTAGTCATCAAATGTTTAATTTGATCCATGTGACACTCGTGTGTTTTTGTTTGCATGTTTCGTTTGTGTGTTAGGTGGCTCTGTACTTGTGCAAAGAGCTCCCTCTGAGTCTTTGGCAGCCGCAGCAAGAAGAAATATGCGTGATTGGAGCATGGCTCCTTCAACATCCTCTGTCAGCTGTGGAGAACCGGCTGGCCTGTGTCATCCTCGAGGGCCTGAACTGGGGGTACACTCAGGTAGAGAGGATGTCCAACACTCCTGACGGCATAGTCGTGAGTTTGTTGCTACTAGTCTTCACTAACCTTGTTTTTCTTATGTAGGGTGGCTCTTTGTTCCTGCCTTCAATTCTCCACAATGAGGTGGCACTGCTGGTGGCAGAAGCCTATCAGAAGTACCTTACAGACAAACCATACAGTGGCCTCATATCAGAGGGAATCAAACAGGTGACTTGCCTCACATCTGCTGATGTCTTTAATGCTTAGTTCTGCATTACACATCATTCTCGCTTCTTTCTCCTTTCAGGTCTCTTACCTCGCAAGTGTCCTTCGTTTGGGCGTATCTCCTGAAGCATCCTTTAGCCAGTGGGCATGGCAGCTGTTGCTGAGGCTGAAGCTTCATGGCAATTCTCAGAACCCTAAAGGAGCCTGGGTAGTCCCTGCTTTGGCATCCAACCCACCTCCAGAGCTCACGCACTCTCCTAGCATGCACTCTGTTCTGAGGGCTGTAAAAGCAGGCATCCCTGTTGGATGCTACCTGTCCATTGCAATGACAACTGTGGGACATAGGTTTGTATTCACACACGAGCAGAACATTTATGGCTGACTTTCACATTGTGAAGGATTGAAAATTGGTTAGAGATGAGTGTAGTTTTTGGAGGAAAAAAAAAACAATGTTTTGGGAAAACCCAAGACAGGCAAAAACAATTAGAAAATAATACAAAATAGGATAAAATAATTTACCACAATTTGATATTCAAACATTGATCAAATGTGCATGCTGCAAATAGAACTCAGTGTATCAGGGACTAATATAGCTACGGTATATTATGTAAAGTGTAGGTGTGTGAGGTCACTAACTTCAGTTGTATGGCAGTCACATGTATTAGTTAGATTACATCATATGGATTTTGTCTTTATTTTTTCAGCCTGGAACATTTCTGTACTGATGGAGTTGGGTTGTTGAAAAGTCTGATTCAGTCTCGCCACCTGAGAGCTGCTGTGCATCTGTTAGATAACATCCTACCCCCAACCTACCCTCTTAGCTACTACCTGCTCAACAACGCTCAGTAAGAAACAGGGATCCTTCGTAACACATGTAAAATCTGCAGCTAACTCGAGCACTGACTTTATTCCGATGTCTCCCGTGTCTCTTTGTTAATGGCAGGTTTGTAAGCTGTATTCAGTTGTTCTTGCAGTACGACAGTGTGTGCCCTCAGGGCATGACGCAGCAGGTCACGCATCGAGTGGCGCCACTTCTCACTGGAACCACGTATGGAGACAATGTCCGTCTGCTGAACAGTGTCATTCAGGTGCATGATGAAACTTTTGTGCATGTTGTGTGCTCGATTCCTGAATTTATATGAGAAAAGATTAAAAAAGTATGGAAAAGAAGCAGGTTGTAATTATTAATTATTGTGTATCTAAGAAAATGCCATCATATGTATTTATTATTTGTTGTTTAAATTACTATGTAATAGATTAATTAAATTACCAAGTGTTTTCCTCACCCTCAACTGGTTGTTGCCCCTTCTGGAGGTTTCTTCCTGTTAAAAGGGAGTTTTTCCTTCCCACTGTCACCAAGTACTTGCTCATATGGGGTCATCTGATTGTTAGGTTTTTCTCTCTATTATTATAGGATCCGTACCTTATACTATAAAGCACCTTGACCTGACTGTTACAGTGAATTGGCACTATATAAATAAAGTTTTATTTTATTTAATTATTCAGGTAGATGAGCAAATTTTGAGTCAGCTAAATCATATTAGAAGGGTTTTTTTTGTTTTTTTTATATATGTAAACACACTCAATAATTCAGTCCTCATTACTTCAGGACTCATTACTCATTTTGTAACTCATCTTTCAGAGTCATGTGGTAGAAAGTTCGAAGCCAGGCCTTGTGGGAGCTGCAGCAGTTCTGGAGTTTTGGGTGGGAATTCTGACTCAGCAGAACTTGTGGTACCGAGACAAAACAGTCCTGTTCCTCATGGATCAGATCTGCTGCGCTGCCTTCACTTACCACCAGGAGGAATGTGTGCAAAAACTCCTGTACCAGCAACATAAGGTATTTACAAAGTGGTGTTTGATTTGCATGATTTAGCAACCTCTGAACTTCACATTAATATTTAATGGGTCACACAAACCAAACAGAGCAGGAATAAGGTGAGAAAAGCTAAGCAGCAGCAATGTTTGGGGGAGGGGGGTTCAGTTTTTGTTTTTTGTTTTTTGTTTTTTAACTGTTTTTCTTATTTCCTACAGACTGCCTTGGGTTATCATGGAGACCGGGGTCTGCTCTCTTCTTTGGTTGGCTGGATTTCTGGAAATGCCACACCCTCCTTCATCGAGGGCCAATCTATGAATGCTGAGGTAAGAGACGACAAGGCAAGAACAGCATGTGCAAACACAATTGATCACATTAGTAGACTTCTCCATCCTCACTGGCCTGTTAATATTTATGTTGTCTTTAGATCTGGTTTGCCTGGTTGGTGCTGAATATGGAGAGTGTGTTTGAGGAAGATTCTCAGCTGAGGCGCTGTGTTGAGCACGAACTCTTGTCAGAGCCTAATGTCTCCCCCGAACAAGCCTTAAAGGTAGACAGTTTATCAGTAATGGGTTCGTTTTCTCTTTACACGATGTGACATTTTGCATTATTCTACAGAGAAGATGTACTTATTGACCATTGAATAAAAGTGAACAGGCTATTTGCAAAACTAAAGAGCATAAATATAATAGAGAGTACTTCCTGGTCTACTGCTGTTCAATGATTTGGAGTGTTGTGTTTAGATGATGTTAACAATATTTCTGTTTCTGAGCCAGAAGGCCCAACAGAGGCTTAAGTTGCCAGTAGCCCCGTCTCTACAGAGGCTTCAGGTGTATCGTTGGGCATATCAGGCCACAGCTACACCACCTGATCACCCCCTCCTACCCCTCATCTGGCAGAAATTCCTGCAGCTCTACCTTAGACAGCCTGGACCTGAGTACGGGTATGATAAACACGCTCATGTGTTATGATCCCGAGTCAAAGAAAGCAGAGAATAGGTAGAATCTGTATCTATCTGTCCATGTGTCTCTAACAGGCTGGCTGCAGGAGGATGCATTGGCAGGAGGTTCTTCCAGGCCTCTACCCAGGCTGCTTTCTTCCGAGATCTGAGGCAGAGAATACAGGAAGTATCCGACTTCCACCACGCTGCCAGTCAGGCCCTCCGGGTACACCCACCAAGTACACCCTCATCAGACCAGGGTGACGAAACCCCCAATAATCCCGGACCACCTTACCTCACTTCTCCTCAGCTACATACCGAGCTGGTCAGGTAAGATGCTGATCCTGACAGAGAGCGTTTAGAAAATATTCCTTGTTTTTTGTTTAAAGATCTTTTCCTATATTCCAGGCTATGGCAAGTTCTAAATGCTCAGCTGCTTGTTTGTTTGTCTACAGGTTGTTTGGTGTATTTGCTGTGTGGCTGGATGACGAGACTCTGCAGAAGCAAGAAGTATATCTTCCCTCTCTTCCTCCAGAGTATGAACCACACAGACTGACACAGGTCATGCAGCGGCATCAGGTGTGTAATTTTTATTTTAAAATATATATATATATTATAAAATATTATTCATTTATTTATTTTTGTTTTGTTGTAGGAACTTTGGCTGGAATATGTGGACCAGGAGCGTCTACAATATGATGAGAGGGAAGTTTTGTCTCTTTGGAAGAAGGTGCAGAGTGAGCCAACTTTCCTCCAGACTCAAACCTCTGGCTTCACTGACTACACCAGCCTCAGCAATGGTACTGAGCCAAGCTTTAAACCCAAACGATTAGGCAGGGGTTAATTTAAAAAAAAAAAAAAAAAAGATACCAAAAATGCAATTCTGTAAATAGTTTATACGCTCTGTGTCAGCTTCAGAAGAATAAATCATATACTATCTGTTTTAGATATTTTTTACAGGAGGCATTTTCACTTTTTATTTGTTAGTGTTTTTCCTGCTATGAAATTCCAGAAAGTCTGCTGTAAAAAAGAAATGTTCTCTTGTTGCTTAATATCTTTTTCTCCTTTGTCCTTGAGAACTAAATTATATAGACCAACTGTAAATAACTGTATTTGTTTCACTTTCCATATGTGCCGAAATCTGCTTCCAAATCTAAAAATGCTTGCATTTGATGTTGTCTTAATTCAGCAAGGGAGCGTATCCTGTCCAACCTCCAGAAACATCCAGTTCCCCGTTTAGCTCCTGAGCTGCATAAGCTGAAGGCACCAGTACCTGAAGTGCCTACTCCCTGTCTCACTGACTGTAAAGCTGCTGCTAAACTGTTAGAGCAGGACCTCGGCATTTTGCAAGATCAAGCCAGGCATGTGGAATCATAAAATAAAAGCTTTTATTTTTAATTATCTATAAACATAAACAAGCCACATTCCGATTCCCAAATTCTTTATCTTGGCACCAGGATTGCAGTAGCACGTGAAGCCCAGCAGGTGGCAATGGAGCAGGAACTG
>VOQK01038730.1:4965-16947 GCA_015052645.1 Benitochromis conjunctus
AGACACACCCCCACCCCCCCCCCCCCCCCACTACCACCACCTAAGACAGAGTAATGGTTTATTAAAAACCGTGTTAAACTGTAAGCGTTTCCTGTCAGAGCTGTAAGACAGTGGATTACACTGCAGCCCTGTTGAGCCTGTCCTTCAAACAGCTGTAATAGGGGCACAATAGCACTGTTGACAGAGAAGAAAACTAAGTGTTTTACTGTGTTATGGATTGTTATATCTTACTGCAATTTGTGCTGTGGAGTTTTGTTTTATGGAACTGAGAGCTGCAAATTATCTTTGTTGTGAACAGCCACCAGCTGGAAATTCTCAGCACAGGACTTTTAGCTGGTGAGAAAATCCATCCTTGTGCATTATTGACATGAGCTGGGGCATCTGTCAGAGCGTCCTATAACCCCTTAATAAGCAGAGTCTATTGTGCAGGGCTCTGAAAATGACATAGCCATGACATAAGAACCTGGAACCGCTGAGCCATTTTTGACAGCATATCAATCAAAGCACTAGCACTGCCTTGCCCCCCCCCCCAAAAGAAAAAGTAGCTTGTCTTTTTTGATCACTCTTTTCCTTCCTCTACTACTGAATCATACATACATACTTTCAGGGCCTCCAGAATGAATTACTATGACACCATTTTTCATGGTATATCAATAAAGCCCTAAATAAACTGCACTGCATATAAAACTCCAGCTCCCCACTCATCTCTCCTGCAAACATAAACTAAGTACGTTCACTGGCTTTGGGTCCGAAAACAGTGGTTCTCTTAAGACACCACCCCATGTATCACTAAGAGCCACCTGTCTTACTGACCTGCTCCAACTTCCTGTAACCTCCACTGGATACATTATTCAAGGCCAAGCACCAGACCTGGGCCAACACAGGCTTCTGTGTTACCCTCCCTTTGGAGCTCTGAGTGTACAATGAAAAGTGAGTTTCGGTTTTATGATAATGCCATGGCATGGCATTATCATAATAAGCTTTATAAAATATAAGCTTTACAGGATAAGCTTTATAAAATATCACCAACTGGCAAACAGATGAAGCCAGGTCCTCTGTATGATGTGACAAATTCTTTTCTGTCAGTCAAGGTACAAAATGACCACAAAGAGACATAATCAGTTAACTATATATAAGCACATTATATGCAGCCTCTTTTTTTGTCTGAGTCTGAAATAGTATAATAATGGTGTAATAGCAAATAGTGTACAATATGTTTTTACGAAAGCAGAACCAGTATATTAATTTTTTTTTCATTTTTATACAGTAGCCTTTCCTGACACGATATAGGCAACTGTGTTTGCAGTGATTTATGTTTTATAAAAGTCCTCATTTACACTTAATCACTTAGTATAGCTATGCAGATATGGTAGATGGCTACTCACTCTTCATACCAGTGACTGTAGAAAACATGGTTGACCAAATAGCTACCCAAAAATGAAGCCAAAACATCTCCATTGGCCCGAGGTGTGCAGTAATGGTCATAAACCACACCTGCTCCATGTTAGAGGATGGAACTGGGGACAAACTAAAACAAAAAGGTTCTCCTCAGATACATTTTTCTTTGGAAAAGACAAAGAGTCAAATGGATTAATCATCCACATACACTACGGGTCAAAACTTTTAGAACACCCCAATTTTTCCAGTGTATTATTGAAAATTATGCAGTTTAATGTCTCATTGCACTCTGAAATGAAAGCATAGTGCAAATAAGCAACTGGAGTTGAAAAGAAATCATGGAATCAATTTATAAACCAAAATGTATTCTAAACTTGTGACTCATCAAAGTAGCCACGTGGCATTCTTTCTACAAGAGAAATCAAATATTCTTCACAAAGTTATTCCCATACCTGTTTCAGAAGTTTCCATAAATGTGTGGCATGAACCGAAGATTTCACATTTTGATTCATCAGTCCATAATATCTTCTTCCAGTCTTCAGTAGTCCAATGTTGGTGTTTTATGGCCCAGGCAAGCCTCTTTGTCTTATTGTGACAGCTTAGCAATGGCTTTCGTGCTGCAACTCGTCCTGTCAAACCTGCATCTCGAAGTCTTCTCTTCACAGTTGAAACTGAGACTTGCTTACTACAACCATTATTAAGCTGTGCTTGAAGCTGTTGTCCTGTGAGCCGCCTATCACACTTGCTGTTAACTCTCAGAAACTTGTCCTCTGACTCAGTTGTTTCTTTGGGTCTGCCAGACCGCTTCCTGTCAGAGTTTGTTTCTGAGTGTCTTTTGATGATGAAGGAAAATGTACTCACTGACACTTTGACTTTCTTTGTAATTTCGCTGTAGGGAAGTGTCATGATCCGGGTGAGTGCTGGGGTTTCCCGGGTGCCTGTGAACCCACCGCAAGGCTGTTTTCCACGCCTCTGCTAGTTTGCGGCACCTGTGGGCAATCAGCTGACGGCCTTTTAAGACCAGTGCTCACAAACATCCCCCGCCGGAACGTCTGCTAACCCTAGTTAGTGTGTAGCCACAGATCTCGAATCGCATATTGTCGGTATTGTGGATTTGACCCTGCTTTTTTGTCTCTCAGCAGCGCACCTCGGGCGTATGGATTTTTTCCACTTCCGCGTCGTTGCTGGTCTATTCCGCTGTTTTTCCACCACTGTCCGCTTGCCTGCCCCCCAGCCCAGCAACCCCTGCCAGCCTCACCTGGATCTGCCTTTTCCCCTCTTAACCTTGCCCTCATCAGCTCAAGTAAGATCAGCGCAAATTAACTGTTCTGAACCCTCTGCCTGAGCTTGCTCTGACTCCCTTCTCCCTGCTTTCAGTCACTCTGTATGCGGCGCCGTGATTTCCTCCCCTCTTCAAGTCGGTCCCGCTGCCCTCCCAGCTGCCTTAAAGATTTATGTTTGGACTCGACATATAGAATTGTTTTTGTCGCTAGCGCTCGTTCATGCGTTTGTTTGTTTTTTCTACCAGTGGAAAGCTAAGTCGCTACACACCTGAGACGGTATTACTTATTGCAGATCTGTTTAAGTTTCTGTGCGCAGCTCTGTGAAATGTTATGCTTAACCTAAGGTTCCCCAGTTACTCGCCACCTTTTACCTTGGCGATTCTTTTGTGGTAATCTCTTGGCTCAGAAGTTTGTTGTAGAGTAATCAGCAGGATTTCAGAGGTTAGTGTTTTTGCCCCTCTCGCCCTTAGTTTATTCAGTCACCTTTGTGTAAACTGTGGCCCCTCACGCTCAGTGAGGAATAAAATTTCTTTGTTGCATCATAACCCCTTTTCTCTGAGTGGTGTCTGCATCTGAGTCCTTTCCTTGCTGGCCAACCGGTCATGACGGTACGTTCCGGCCACGCTATGGACTCAGCAGACCCCGGTTGCCATTTCCAAACAGGGAGCCATTTTGGGAGCCCATGAGCAGAATATTTAGACTCTAAGCACACAGGTCTGGGTACTCGCAGATCAGCAGGCCAAACTACTGGCGGCTGTTCAGGCCCTACAGGTTAGGGAGGAGTCTGATTCCGAGGCTGAACCCAACGCGTCCCCGCACGCTGCGCCTCCCACCCCTGCTGCCGTGGAGGAACCGGTGTTTCGCGACGCGGCTTCTCCAGAGCCTGAGCCTTATGTCGGCGATCCGGGGATTTGCAGCGGGTTTCTGTTACAAGTCGAACTAGCTTTTGGCCGGTCCCTGCGAACTTTTGTTAATGATGCCGCGCACATCTCCTTTTTGGTGGGAAAGCTACACGGGCGCGCCTTACGGTGGGCGAAGGCTTATTTGGCTAGTCACCCGTTGCCGAACTGCATTTACAGTGACTTCCTGAACACCTTTAAGCAAACCTTCGCCCAGCCGGTATCTGAGGAGAGCACAGCTGTGAAGCTGCTCAGTCTCCGCCAAGAACGGAGAAGCATCGCTGATTATCTTATTGATTTTCGCACCGCTGCGGCTGAGGCGGGCTGGGCTGACCAAACCCTTCAGGGGATTTTTCTGCATTCTTTAAATGACGCTATGAAGGATCAGCTCCTGTCGCGGGATGAACCCACCTCCTTTGAGGCATTGGCATCCCTCGCCCTCCGCATTGACTCTAGGTTACAAGAGGGAGAGAGAGGGGGGCTACCGGAGCCCCCGCAAGTCCCCACAGGTTTCTCCCAGCGCTTATTTTCTTCCTGTTGCACCTGTGGCCGCTCAGATGCCCGTTGCTGCCGCCGCTGCCCCGCTGCCCCGCTGCCCCGCTGCCCCGCTGGCAGCTGGTTCCGAACCAGAGCCGATGCAGATTGGTTGCTCGCAGCTGTCACCGGAGGAAAAGGAGTCTCGGTGGCGTGCGCGGGCCTGTTTTTACTGTGGGTCACTCGGTCACCAGGTCACGTCTTGCCATAAGAAGGGAAAAGGGACCGCCCGCACGTGATCCGAAAACGCCGTTTCTTGTTACCAGTCACTTTAGAGGTGAGGCAATCCACTCACTCCTTGTCTGCACTTGTTGATTCCGGTTCGGAGCAGAACCTCATTGATATCTCGCTCGCACGGCGCATCGGTTTGCCCCTCATCAAAGTTGAACCTCCCATCCCTGCCAGAGCATTAAATAACCAGATATTTGCACAGATCACCCACCACACTGAACCCCTTAGTCTTGTGACCTCCGGTAACCACCGTGAACATATCACCTTCTTCGCCCTTAGCACACCCGATTCACCTGTGACCCTCGGCTTCCCCTGGCTCAGGGTGGATAATCCGCACCTGGACTGGGAGGGCTTGAAGGTTGTCAGTTGGAGTCCCTTTTGTCACTCCAACTGTCTGACCTCCACGTTCCCCCCGGGTTTGAGTGTAGGTCGCGATGCTAACGAAGAATCCCCTCTCCTCACTGGGGTCCCTGCTGAATACCATGATTTAAAGACAGTGTTTTGCAAGAGTAGGGCTTTGTTGCTACCCCCCCCATAGGCCATACGATTGCGCCATCGACCTCCTCCCTGGTGCCCCGCTGCCATCTAGTCGCTTGTACAACCTGTCTAAACCCGAACACCTTGCTATGGAAAACTATATTTGCAAGTCTTTGGCAGCCAGGATCACACGTCCCTCTACTTCTCCTGTTGGGGCGGGGTTCTTTTTTGTTGGAAAGAAGGATGGATCCCTGCGTCCTTGCATTGATTTTCGGGGCCTAAATGATGTCACAGTTAAGAACAAGTATCCCCTACCTCTGATTGCCTCAGCCTTTGAGGCACTTCAGGGCGCCACCATATTCACCAAACTTGACCTTAGGAACGCCTACCACCTGGTACGCATCAGAGAAGGGGATGAATGGAAGACTGCTTTTAATACCCCGCTGGGGCACTTTGAGTATCTCGTCATGCCTTTCGGCTTGACCAACGCCCCTGCGGTCTTCCAAGCCTTGATTAACGACGCCCTTCGAGATTTTCTAGACCGCTTTGTGTTTGTGTACTTAGATGACATTTTGATTTTTTCTAAGACAATGGCACAGCACCAGTCTCATGTCCGCGCAGTGCTCCAGCGCTTGCTTGAGAACAAGCTCTATGTGAAAGCGGAGAAATGTGAGTTCCACTCAACTATTTCGTTCTTGGGCTATATATTGGCAGGGGGGCAGGTGATGACCGACCCAGCTAAGGTAAAGGAGTGGCAGACACCCACCACCCATAAACAGCTGCAGCGTTTCCTGGGGTTTGCCAATTTTTACAGACGTTTTATCTGCAACTACAGTCTAGTAGCTGCTCCTCTCACCCGGTTAACTTCCACCAAACTCCCTTTTTGTTGGACCTCCGAGGCTGAGGCAGCCTTCGCAAGACTAAAGACTTTGTTTTCCACAGCACCCATTTTAATCCAGGCCAACACCAGCCAGCCATTCGTCTTAGAGGTGGATGCCTCTGATGTGGGGGTGGGGGCTGTGCTGTCCCAACGCTCAGGTCCTGCGGCTAAACTGCAGCCCTGCGCATTTTTCTCCAGCCGGCTCTCATCTGCCAAGAGGAATTATGACGTGGGAGACCATGAACTGCTGGCGGTTAAACTGGCGCTGGAGGAGTGGCGCCATTTGTTGGAGGGGGCCGAGCATCCATTCACCATCTGGACAGATCATAAGAATCTCACTTACCTGCAAAAGGCCAAGAGACTGAATGCTCGGCAGGCCCGCTGGTCCCTGTTCTTTGCACGTTTTAACTTTTCCTTTTCCTACCGCCCAGGTTCCCGGAACGTCAAACCCGACGCCCTCTCTCGGCAGTTTGATTCGGAGGAGGGTCAGCCTGAGCCTCCATCCATCCTTCCGGCTAGCTGCAGGATCGGTGCAGTGACGTGGGAGGTTCTGGACATCATCGATTCCGCACTCCAGACGGACCCGGACCCAGGGACTGGCCCAGCCAACCGGCGCTTTGTGCCTAAAGCAGCACGAGCTAAGGTTCTAGAGTGGGTCCACACGGCAAGGTTTGCCTGCCATCCGGGGCAAGGTAGGACGTCCACTCTGATTAAAAGACATTTTTGGTGGGACACCCTTGATAGAGACGCAAGAGAATATGTTGCTGCCTGCACCGTGTGCGCGAGCATCAAGACCCGCAACCAACGCCCTTCCGGGCTGCTACAACCGCTGCCCATTCCTCATCGTCCCTGGGCCCACATAGCCTTGGACTTCGTCACTGGGCTTCCAGTCTCTGCGGGCAACTCTGTGATCCTGACCATAGTTGATCGGTTTTCCAAAGCCGCTTATTTCGTGGCACTGGCAAAGCTGCCCACGGCAACAGAGACTGCTAAATTGCTAGTAGAACACGTATTTAGGTTGCATGGTATTCCTACTGAAATTGTGTCAGACAGAGGCCCCCAGTTCTCATCCCAAGTGTGGAGAGCGTTTTGTGCGGCTTTTGGGCCCAAGCGCTGTTTGAGCTCCGGGTACCACCCTCAAACTAATGGTCAGACTGAACGGCTCAACCAGGAACTGGAAGCAACGCTCCGTTGCGTCACCTCCCACAACCCTTCCACCTGGGCCGCGTACCTGCCTTGGGTGGAATACGCCCATAACACGCTATTGTCTTCCTCTACTGGTCTCTCCCCCTTTGAGGCCTCCCTAGGCTACCAGCCGCCATTGTTCCCTGAGCAGGAGACAGAGTTGGCCGTGCCATCAGTCCACCACCACGTCCAGCACTGTCGTCGGGCTTGGGCTCGTACGAGAGAGGCATTGTTGCGCACCGTGGCCCGGCAACGTCATCAGGCGGACCTACGGCGCATGCCTGCACCTGAATATGTCCCGGGGCAGAAGGTGTGGCTAGCCGCAAAGGACATTCCCCTCCGGGTTGCC
Source organism: Benitochromis conjunctus (assembly GCA_015052645.1). NCBI lineage: Eukaryota > Metazoa > Chordata > Actinopteri > Cichliformes > Cichlidae > Benitochromis > Benitochromis conjunctus. The sequence continues at coordinate 12,202 of VOQK01038730.1, forward strand.
TCCCGCAAACTGTCCCCCCGCTTCATCGGGCCCTACGACGTAGTCGAGGTCATCAGTCCTTCGGCCCTGAAGCTAGCTCTCCCTCCCGCCTTGAGGGTCCACCCGTCTCAAGTTAAGCCTGTTGTGACTCAAGTTAAGCCTGTTGTGACGAGTCCCCTGTGCCCTCTGTCCGACCCCCCGCCTCCTGTCCGGTTCATCGACGGGCACCCTGCCTTCACGGTCCGACGGGTTCTGGACGTGCGTTGGCGGGGCCGGGGCCGGCAGTTCCTGGTCAACTGGGAGGGTTACGGGCTGGAGGAGCGCTCCTGGGTGTCCCTTGACCCTGTTCTGATATCCGACTTTTTCAGATCCTGTCGCCGGTTAGGGGCAGTTCGGCCGCCAGGAGGCAACCCTTGAGGGAGGGGTACTGTCATGGTCCCGGTGAGTGCTGGGGTTTCCCGGGTGTCAGTGAACCCACCGCAAGGCTGTTTCTCCACGCCTCCCCTAGGTTGCAACACCTGCGGACAATCAGCTGGCGGCCTTTTAAGACCAGCGCTCACAAACACTCCTCGCCGGAACGTCTGCTAACTCTACGCACCTCGGACATTTGGATCACTCCGCCGTCATCTCCACTTCTGCGTCATTGCTGGCCTGTCTGCTGTTTTTTCACCACCGTCCGCCTGCCTGCCTCCCAGCCCAGCAACCCTGCCAGCCTCACTCGGATCACCTTTTTCCCCTCCAAATCTTGCCTTCACCAGCTCAAGTAAGATTAGTTCAAATTACCTGTAGCTCTGGACACTTTTCCTGAGGCTGCTCTGACTTCCCTCTCCCTGTTTTCAGTTACTTTGTATGCGGCGCCGTGACTTTCTCCCCTCCTCCCGTCGGCCCTGCTGCCCTCCCGGCTGCCTCAAAGATTCATGTTTGGACACGACATGTAGGGTTGTTCCTGTCGCTAGCCCCGTTCATGTGTGTTTTTCATCTACATGTAGTTAAGTCGCTACACGCCGTTGAGACTGTGTTACTTGTTGCAGATCTGTTTAGTTTAGTGCGCATCCCTGTGAAATGTAGTGTTTTTCCAAAGCTTTCTCAGTTGCTCGCCCACTTTTTACCTTGGCAGCTCTTTTTGTTGTAGTCTCTTGGCCCGGATGTTTTCTGTTGAGAATTCTTCGGTATTTCAGAAGTTTGTGTTTCTGTTTTCCCTCTCGCCCTTAGTTTGTTTAGTAACCCTTAGTTCTTTTGTATAATCTGTGGCTTCCTCACGCTCAGTGAGCAATAAAGTGTCTTTGTTGCATCGTAACTGTGTTTCCCTGAGTGGTGTCTGCATTTGAGTCCTTTATGCACCGGCCACCCGGCCGTGACAACTACATTCTTTTTCCAAAATTCACCACCATCTGTCCTTCCACATTCTTGTCCTTAATACCATACCCACACAACACCTTAACATCATCTCTGATTCCTTCAATTGCATTGTTATTGAAGTCCACTCCCAACAGCATCCTCTCCTGAGAATACGCTCTGCTACTTCCTCAATACCAACAGAATTTCTTATTCTCTTTTAACTGACATCCAGTTTTTGGTTGGATCTCACTCTATCCAAGCTTGGGACTGGAACCAGGAGTACACTGGCGTACACAGACCGAAACTGATTTCAGAGCAGTGAAAGCAGTCAGGGGCAGCACATCTGGTCTACTGTTTGTCTCCCATCAAAGACCAGAAGTTTATCCACAATACATTTGTGCAACCAGAAAAAAACTGCTGGCCTCTCAACCTAACAGGGTCCAGTCTTTCTCACTGGGACATCTAAATGCCCAAGTAAATTACATAAACCATATTCATGTTAATTTCCAAAGCCAACTGCAGGCACAAGATGGTGGTACTTTCCTACTTTGGAGGACCAGAAGAGTCACACACATCAAATTAAAGAATTATGAGCTTAAAAAATGTTTTAGTAAATTAATTACCAATTTATTTTTTTTATTATTTTTTTTAATTTAGACATTACTAAAGTAATGTATTCTTTAGCAATTTTATGTAAAATAAAAAAAATTAATCAATTGGAAAAAAAGGAGCAGAGAGAATTTGAAATTCAGTGTTTTGTTAAATATAGTGCTAATTTTGGCAAAAGACAATTATTGAGCAAGCCTCAACTACCAATTCAGTGAACTGCAAGAATGCAGTTTTTCCCACTTTGGCCTCATATTCCAGCCCCAAAGATTGCTTCTCAACTGATTGTGTTTGACAACCTGGGGCAGCAGAAACAGTCACACTGTGATGTGTTAAGATATTTTGTGCGTTTTCAGTTATATATTATCCAGTGGCAATCAAGGCAAAAAGTGCTTGCTAAAATCTGAAATTACCCATCAAATAAAATATACCAAGTGCCTGTGAAGGTTCTCAGTCATCCAGGTCATCGTAGTCTAAGGAGCTTGGAAAGAAAAGCGTCTGAACTTCTTTAAGTTTCTTGAAGATATTTCACCTCTCAAACAAGAAGCTTCTTCAGATCTAAGAGAAAATGGTGGAGAGTCCCAGATTTTTAAACCCTATTGGGACTGTCCCTAAGAGGGTTGCAATGCATGTTGTCCAATGCAACGCGGAATGCTCAGACCTCTACATTGAAGAGACCAAACAGCCACTTCATAAAGGCATGGCACAACATAGAAGAGCCACCTCGACAGGACAAGACTCCACACTACATCTGCATGTAAAGGACAATGGTCAACGACAAAAGGTCACCTATGTGCACTATGAACGATCATACTTGAATAGAGGCGGTGGCTTACGACACCAACTGTCTACCAACTATAATCCAGTTTTGAGATCCCTTCCCAGACGCCTTAACGCCCACTCACATCTTGGGCCATTTGACCTCAGTAAGTCATATGATAGGGTTCACAATTGGTTCACCCAAAAATTTGGCTGATTGTGACCCACACCTGTTTTCACACCTTGGCTCATGTGGTTAGGCCAAGGATCAATAGGGGCTCCATGACCCTCTTAGGGACATGGAGCTCAAAAATCCCAATAGGGCTCAAAAATCTGGGACTCTCCACCAATTTTATGTAAACTAAAAACACTAATTATAAATCTTAAAATATTTCAAAATAAATTATTAATCCATTAAAAAATACTTAAAATTGCAAATGGATTTCACAAAAGAAGAATTAAACTGTCAATAACATCTCTGACTGGTTACAGAGGCACAGGCTGCTTGCATTTTTATATGCTGATATTTGTGCCGATAGCTTTGAACTGTTAAGAAGTGTGTGTGCTTTTACAGTACAAAGGGCATTTAGCCTTGGTGCTCAGCTTTTGTCCAGATATATGAGGAATATGAAGGAACTCAGCAGTGAAATGAAGAGCTGAACCTCACAGTGTGCGCTTGTGGACTCAGCCTGACCACCTGTTGAAAGTACTGTGCTAACATGGCTACCGCTAGCATCACTACATGTAGCCTCACTTTCTAAGGTTGTGAAAATATTATATCCCAGCAGTTCTAGCTAGCTACCATTTTTTTGTAAGCCAATGTGCTCTTCACAAATAAAGCTCTAAGCAGCTCAAAATTTAAAAACGGGACCAGGCCCTGTTACATTTATACACAGTTTTAGAGCAATGGCTGTAACATACAGCCTTAGAAATCATGAATAAAATGCTGTTTGTAAACAAATCAGTCCAGATTTTATCACATTACTTTATGATACTTGGAGCTAAAAGAATTGACACAGGTTGATTACAGTGATAGCTGTAACTTTTTTCATTCCTTATATAATTGCCCTGCACCCAGACAGAGTAAAGATAACACTATTGGTTTAAGTTCATTTGTTTTAATTACATAAGAGCACACATTTATTCTCAATAGGACATAAATAATCATCAAGGACCAAGTTCACCAAATCCCAGCCTCTAACACACTATCTTGAATCTTAGCACTGAATGTCCAATATATTGCAATTAGAATAGAGAATAGAATAGAAGATACTTTATTGATCCCCTAAGGGAAATTCTTGCATCACAGCAGCAGTAGATGACAAATATACACACATAACAAACAAAGATAATACTAAATACTACCTCTACAGCTTCAAATAATAATAATAATGATAATAATAAATAATAATAAATAATAAAGTGACCAGTTTCTCTCTGTATGGAGCCCCCCAGAGAGAGGTATTGCAGATGGTGACAGCTCATCTCTTAGCCAGAGATGAGTTGTTATACAGTGAAAGTGCAGATGGCAGGAATGATTTCCTGTAATGTTCTTTCTGACAGCGAAGCTGAATGAGTCTTTTAGAAAAGGAGCTTCGCTGTCTGTGTACAGTGTCATGCAGTGAGTGTGATGGATTGTCCATGATGGAGAGCAGTTTTTTCAGTGACCTCCTGTCCCTCACTGACTCAAACGTCTCCAGGTTATGTCCAATGATTTGTCCAGCTTTTTTAATGAGTTTATTGATCCTGCTGGTGTCTCTGGCACTGATATTGCTTCCCCAGCAGACCACAGCACTGTAGATGGCACCTGCCACCACAGACTGGTAGAACATCTCCATCATCTTGCTGCATACATTGAATGATCTGAGCTTCCTCATAAAATAGAGTCTGCTCATCCCCTTCTTGTACAGAGCATTGGTGTTGGTGCTCCAGTCCAGCCTGCTGTTCAGGTGTACCCCCAGGTATTTGTAATTGTCCACAACCTCCACCTCCCTTCCAGAGATCTCGATGGCCCTGGTCATGGGTTGTTGTTTCCTCCTGAAGTCGACCACTAACTCCTTTGTC
>VOQK01038731.1:8122-19632 GCA_015052645.1 Benitochromis conjunctus
TCTACATTTCTTTTGGATACTGTTCATATGTATATAGTGCTGCAGAACTGTGCACATCACCCCCCTTTCTTTTCCCACGTGTCTGCACAGAATAGAAGACGCTCTGTATCTCATTGTACATGTGTATAGTGACAATAAAAGGCATTCTATTCTATTCTATTGTAATTTTCCCAAGAAATCCCCCCGGACCATTACACCACCAGCAGCCTGAACTGCTGATACATGTAAGGGTAGATCCCTGCTTATTTATGAGAGATTCTGACCCTACCACTATTATTGTCCAGTTTTGTTGAGCCCATGGGAATTGTAAACTCACTTTCCTATTCTTAACTGACAGGAGTGGAACCCAGTGAGGTGTTTAAGGTCAAATGTGTTATGCATTCAGAGGTGTGCTTCTGCTGCCTTCCTATTGACTCAAAGCAGTCTGGCATTATCCTCTGACCTCAGATATCAACAATAGAGGACTCCTGCTCAGTGGATATTTTCTTTACCCATCTGACACCAACAGCCATGCCAAGTTCAAAGTAAACCACTTTTCTTCCACATTCTGATGCTCACTTTGAACTTCAGGTTGTCCCGTCCATGTGTACATGGCTAAATGCACTGAATTTCTGCCACATGATTAGCTGAGTAGATATTTATGTTAACAAGCAGTTGAACAGGTGTATCTGTGAAGTGGACAGTGAGTGTACATATGCAATTCTTGTATAGGACAGCATTAGTAATTAAAATTGTTAATGGTACATAGTATGTCTGGATATTTTGTCAGGCGCCACCTTCAAACAAATCATTACACTTGCCAATACCATAAGAGATAGTTTACCTGGTTTATGTCCATGTGTGGTATGGGAACTACGGCTCATATGGTGCCCAGATGAAGCTCTGGTACTGAGTAACAGGAGTAATAAATAATGTTAATCACTTACACAAAAACACACCTGCTGGATTGAAACCTACAGTAAAATAGCAGATGATGGCCTTTCTGCATGAACTCAGTTAAGTGAATTAAGACATAAGAGATGAATGAAACTGTAGTATCATTATTATTATTATTGTACCCAGACTTGCCCAACATGCCCATTTAAACACTCAAGCATTGCTATAGTTGAATCATAAATGTGCCAGGAGTGACACCTAGTGAACGGTGAGGTAGAACAACTAGTTGGTTGTAAAAGTCTTTAATCACTGATAGAAAACTAAACTGGCGTTTAACTGCCTCCACTAATCATTATATAGGATTTTGTTTATTTTATTTTACCCTCATATCATTATTACTGATGCAAAACCCTAAATAAAAAGTTATATTCAAATCTCCAGCACAGGGAATTTAGCCAGACATTTGTTAACCAAAAGAAAACGTAAAATAAGTATTAGGGGAGCAATAACTGGCTTTAGTAGGCAGAAACTGACAGATACACATTGGATTAACTATCTATTCAGTGTTGTACCTCTGAAGCTTTAGTGCATTTTCCAGCTTAGCAATGTAGGCACTCTGTTCATTCAGCTTCCTGTTAATGGGAAAAATAAATAAGAAACCCTTCCAACTTTTCACAAACTGCAGCTTATTTCAAGTCTATTTTAACTTACTTTGTCATCTGCTGCATTTCTTGCTTCATCCTCACTACTACCTCCTCCAGCTTTTCATTCTGTAAGTGATTAATTGATAAGTCTGAGGCACTAGGTGGCATAAGCATGTAACTATTTCATCTGATGCTGTCTTCAGAGTTAGACATCCAGTGTGGTTGATGAGTTAAATGTTGCAGACTGCTGGGTTCTTTTAGATAGAAAAATAAAATTTGAAGGCAAAGAAATAAAAAAAGAAAGAACAAATCCTCTCACCCTTTGCTCGTAATGAGTGAAGAGCCTCTTTTGATGTCTTGCCTGGTACTTTATAACCTGGGAAAACGCAGAATCAGCGCTATTTATGCAAGTTCTGCATTACAGCATTGCACACATACATTTTTTGACTTATTTAAATGCTATACAGCACAATTGTTTATATTATAATTATTATAAGTGTTTATATGAAGCAAGAAAATGACTGAACTTGGCTAATTTCCGTTAAGTGCTTGGTTGCCACCACGTTGATGTTTGAGAAAAGGGCCTTCACATCAGGGCTGCTCTGAAACAAGCACATTTAACATAACTCTAATGACAGCAGAATATTAAACTTTTAATGGTCTGATTATTAATGTGGCTAATCCCCCACCAACTCCCACAGTTACCTGGGGATTTAATGAGAAAAGAGCGCTTACTTTGTCAGATAGTGGTGACAGTTGGCATTTAGCACAGCAGATTAAACAGCTGCCTGGTTGGCCTGAAAGAAAGATTATATTTAGACCAAAATTACAAAGTCAAGAATATGATGCATGGTATTTTCTGGCCCGCAAGGAGTAGAAGACATGCAAGCACTGAAAAAATCAATTAAATTGCTCTGTCAAACCATGGAAGACAGACAAAGTCAAAGAAAGTCTGATTAAGGTGAGACCAATCATGAACACATCCAGGGCTAATGAATAGGGATTAAAGGACCTCCAGGAGTACTATCTAATGGTGAATGGTGTAATTTCATTCTCAATTTTTGAACATTAACAAGAAGCATATAATGACAGAGCATGACTGGTTTTCTCTATAATATAACAATCTCTAACACTGGTGTTTAATATATCTTAAACTTAGATCCATAGGGCGTTCCTTTCCTTTAGAGACAACCTAGAAACATGCACAGTCAGTGAAATACTAAATAATCAGCTCTGCAATATCACGTAAAGCCCAATAGATGTCCCTGTCTAATCATGCTTTCATTTGCCCAGGGAGTAGGAAGGCTATAGTGTAGACTTGGTCCTTAAATATATGCAGGTATTGCAAACAGTGATTGTTTTGTCTGTGTCTGCAAAATAAGTGTGTATCTCTCTGATAACCTCTCTGATAACAGTCGCTACAGATGATATGTCCGCAGTTTGTGACGGCCAGTTTGCGGTCAGCAGTTGGAGGAAGAAAGCAGGAATTGCAGCAAACCCAGGAAGACATTTCAAAACCTGCAGGAAAACAAAATTAGGTGAGGAGTTAATGAGCTAATTTAGCTAGCTTTCTTTGCTAACTCAAATTTATGAATTAGCAGATTTAGCTAAACAACTCTTACTTACACATGTGTACTAAAATAGCTGCTGTATATCTTCTATATGTAGTTCGTTTTTACAACCATATTTCATGTCTCATTATTATATTTCATGGCTTTCATATTTCAAGGTTTATTAGCTAACTATATTTATTACTTTGGAAACCTTGTGACTGCTAGTGAAGCTAAAAGCTAATTTAGCTTTGGCCTACTCCTAGTGTCATTAATGGTTAATCAATGCCCTAACTGCTTTATAATAAAGGTAACTTTACCTTTTCCTTTTATGGTCAGTTGTTGTTGATGGTGCCAGTCAAACTTCAAGCTTAAATTGCTGGAAACCTGTAAATACCTATTTAAGATTATGCCTGTTGGACATTTGAACACCAGGTAAGCTATGAGTGAAATGCATCATAATCACATGACGATTCTTATGCTATTAACTTATATTTTCTGAAATCATAGTAGGTAATTATAACACAGTCAGTCTTTGTAAACATTGTGTATGTTTTCCTAATTGCTAGCTATGATTTTCACCTTATTTAGGATAAGATTGCAGTAATATAAACTATTATATTGTGTTAATGTCATACAAATCAAACATTACAGTGACCCAATGCCTCAAACAATATTTTATTCAACAAGCACCGTTCCAAATTTTTTACACTAATTTTTCAGATTTCAATTTGCAGGGGATACAGTTGTCCTCAGAAGTTTACTTGCATTCATCCTGGTCATGAATGTCATGGTAATATTGGACTTTCTTTGAACTGCAGCATACATCTTTAAATACTTTCAAGCTCTATGCACCCAAATCTTGGTTTTATTGAGTTATTTAGGATTTTCTGTAATCATCAGGATCAAAAGAAATCATGCAGGCTCAAATATATGTCCACATTCACTTAAGTCTTTTAATAAGCTGTGCAAATTATTTTATGCTGTATTTTAACTTGACAAAACCAAGGTCTGTTGACTTTTGTGATCATGATTAACTACAACTGCTAGTTTCTCTTTTTAGCATAAAAGACGTGATTGACACCACTGATTAGATTGATCAATACTCAGAACAATGAGAAAGTCCAAGGAACTCAGATTTAAACAGGAGAATTGTAGATTTACGTAAGTTGGGAAGATCTTTGGAAATAATTTCTAAACAATTGTAGTTTCCAAGATCATCAGTTCAAACAATTGTACACAATTTATTTGGATGTTTCACCACTTTTTCACTCTGAAAAAAGACCCAAACTGTCATAAAAGGAAATTGGTTAGGATGTTCAGGAACAGCCGGGGGAACAAGGATCAAGCCTGCCACGAACTGGAAACTGCTGGAAGACAAGTGTCACTGTCAACAGTGAAGCACGTTTTACATTGCCATGTATTGAGAGAATGCCAACGAAGAAAGAAGCCCTGACTCCAATATGAACTTTAATGTTGACTTAAATTTGCAGTTACCCACATGGACAAGCCAAATGCCTTCTAGTGAAATGTTTCATGGTCAGATCTGGCCATTATTGACAAGGGATATATTCAGATGAGTAAGGATGAGGCTTTTAAACCTGAACACTACCAGCTAACAAGCATGATGGTGGTAGCATCATGTTCTGGGTCTGTTTTGCTGCCAGTGGTACTGGTACAATGCACAAAGTTGATGAAATAATGAAGAAGAAGGACTACCTCCAAATTCTTCAACTTCATCTCAAATCAGCATCTAGATGGCTGAAATTTGGACGCAGTTGGGTGTTGGGTGAACAGGACAGTGATCCCAAACACTTAAAAACTGGTTTTGGAATTGATAAAGCAGGCTTATATTAGGTCTCTGGAATGGCCTTCCCAAAGCCCTGACCTCAACATTATTCAAAATTTGTGAACTATGCCTAAAAGCTGAATCGTTGCCAAGGAACCAATCAATTTACAAGAAGTCTACCAATTCTGCCAAGAAGAGTGGTGAAATATCCAGCCAAAATGATACCTTCTTGGCTACAAAGAGCATCTAGTCAGTGTGCAATTCGAGAAGGGACTTGCTAACCAAGTATTATTAAACACCATACTCTAGAGCATTGCACTAGGCGTTTTTATTAAGCATTACAGCCCTAGAGCTCAAACTTCACTGGTACAGGTATGTGAAATAAAAGTAAAAACAATGAGGCTGGTCAAGGCTCATCATCAGACCAGTTTCTTCTCAATGAAGAAGTCTTTGAGTCTTTTCATCTGCCAGAAACCAACCACCAGCAGAATGGAGGTCTGCACTACAGCCCACCACAACACTTTGCTGTTGGTGTTCTCACTGATCTGACGAAATGCTTCCTCCTTCTCCTGAATGACAACAGGCAACAAAATAAAAGAGAAACAAAGAGAGAAGAGACTGCTGTAGGGGTGTTTTAGAATAGATAGTCTATTATATGATGTGATTTTACTACTTTACAATCAATATATTCTCCTTTATTGGTAGCAGTGTAAAAGAGGACTTTAAGATTCTTGACGTGAAGTGAAGCTTGTGTCTAATATACAGGGACGCCCCTTTTCTCTGGTCTCGTTACTGTATTTGAGGTTTAAATGACTGTTAAGACAGTGCAGTAAAATATTTATTTACCCTCTGGAACTCCTGCTGCCTGGTAATGTGAATCATCTGCTCCGTTAGGTGTCTGAGACTGTTCTCCAGGTTCTCCATGCTGTCCTTGGTCCTATCAGTATTGTGGTCAACTGTGTACTCTCCCATTTGTACATCCAAATGTAGCTTCTGTGTAGCAAAATTGATAAACAGAAGTTAATGTTAACTATTAATAAGTGTTCAAACGGGGTGTGTATTTCTGTATTTCGCTTTGTTTGAAGAACTTTTGTTCTGTGTGTCCACATTTCTCACCAGACGTTCACGAGCAAAGACAGAAAACCTTGTCGAGTTTGTTTTAAAGCAAAGAAGGTGCTGACCAGAGGCGTGAGCTGTGAAGGTGAATTTACCAAATTTCCCATAGCGCTTGGACAGCACAATCTGAAAAGTACGAAAGTTACTATTAGGCTGTAATAAGCACTTGTTTTTGTTTACTCTTTGGTTATTTAATTTCCAAAGAAAATGAAATAATGCAATGTTATATAAAAATATAAGTCAAGTTTGGGAGGTAGCTATTCTCTGTGATGTTGATTATGTTTAGGTTTTACTGATGTTAGAAAGACATATTTTAAATGTAACAGCACATGAAGACATTCAAATGACCCTGGCTTTCTGATTCCCCTTATCGTTTGAGTCCAGTACCTCGCTGTTTGAATCTTTGACTGTCACAGTGAGGCCAATGTGAGGGGATTGTGATAACACGTTCATATCCCAAGGCTCCAAAAGAAAATACCCTAAAGGTAAGAGACACACACATAAGTGCAGACATATACACAAACAACATTACACACACAGTAACTCCAAAGATCCATAGCAAGCTTGCAAGATTTGTGACATATTCTTATGATAAGATCGATCATTTCCAGTTTGTTTATTCTGTGGTTATCAAAAACCACCGTAATCATTTAAAAAGTCTTAAATAGTCATCAAGGAAAAAAGATCTGAGAATGTCTTAAACATCCCACATACTTTGCTGAATGTATATCAATTTAAAGATGATGCATTTAAATCAGTAGCCATCAAGGATAATGTAATCATTGCATTTTAATGTTACTTTCATGCTGTTTTTATATGTGTAAAAACAACTGATACATAGGATAACATGATAGTGGTAACTTAAGTCTAAAAAAAACTTCTTAAAATGTTTAAGTAATGTAAAGTATCACAAAACACTGGCACACATCCTGCTCAGAAAATATGGAAAACTGCTGAGAGAATCACCGAACTGCTGTGTGGTAAAAAAAGAACCAAATACAGTTTGTTCTAGCAAGTGTTGAGTAGCTGTATACCCAGGTGGTGTTGCTTGGTTATACAGCGTTAAATATACTACATTTTCATGAGGAAATTTTAAAAAGCAATAATTTTGATTTCCAACTGCATGAACCTTGTAGCTGGTGGAATGCTCTTTATATTTCTTTCTTTATTGTGTTCATTTAACTACTGGATACACTGGAAGTGTTTCATTTAAAATAAGGCTTGAATAGCTTTTTATGGCTTTTGCACTTGCTCAAATTAGAAACATAATATTGTGCATGTAAAGCTACTGTGTGATTCAAAAATCGCATGGTTTTTAACATTTGTAAATAATTACATTCATCCTCAGTCACTAATTCCACTTTTTATTGCTGTTATTGAGTATCATAAATGATACTCAGGAGGACTTATCCCCATCTAAAACACTTACCGGTCACTAGTGTGTCTTCGGGAATCTCCTCAATGATGCATTTCTCCTCCTGCTCTCCAAGATTAAAAAACATGGCTGCAGCCAGCATCAGGTAACACTGAAGGAGAAAGCCAATGCCTTGCAAACCCATTTTATGTTAACAGCAAACTATTAGATTACACTGAACAGTGACTTAATGCTTTGCCTGCAGTTCCAGCAGAGCCTTTTTGAGTTAAGTTTGAGGTATTTTCCATCTAATAATGTCCATATGTGAGAGTGTGAGAAACTCACAGGTGCTACTTTGTGTGACAAGTTATTCTGGTAATTTTGTAACTGGTTAACCTGGGAACCAATAGAAAAGCTGCAATGGCAAGCATGTACCTGATATAGGTTATCTAGCAGTTTCTTCCTTTCACTGCAGATTATACTTATATTCTGACACTAACATGAGGTAGGAATAAGCATTATTAACTTTCAGACACATATGATAATTTGCAGTGTTATTTATGAAAAATGTTGTGTGTTTGTCAAGGATCTACTTTACATTTACCTCAGTAAAATCCAAGAAGGTGCTTACCAGTTTTTTTCTGTACTTTAGAGTACCAAAGGACAATTGTATGCAAAATATTAGCACATTGTAATATAGTAAGTTGATTGCTTGACAGTGTCCCATTGTGTAATCAGTGTAGGAAGTGTAATCCAGCCCACTGCGTAAAATGCCATATGTTTACCTTAGATGAGGTCACATGCAAAGTAAGCTCCCACACACTCTGAATGAACCAATCTCATATTTAGCATCTGCAAAAGTTGTCATCCCTAAAGTAAGCAAGGAATCAGATTTCCTTCTCATCCCACACTCTGGTAGCTTTACAGGAAGCTTAAACAGTAAATCAGTACTTTTATCATACCAATAAAATAACCACAGATTTTATACAGTGTCTGTTAAAAATTAAATTTCACAAACAAAGCAGGGATATTCCTCATTACATTGCACCAAACTGGATGTTTATGTTACTCTTACATCTAACGCATAGTGAACCTACAATAAATAGAAAAGCTAAAACAGAATCCCACATATTTAGCTCAGTAATTTTCCTCTCCCTCGTCACTCCGAACGGAAGGACATCCCTCATGTACCAGATGTTAAGTTCTTATAGCTATTCAGTCTGTCATCTGTAGTTTCAGTGTTGGCTTGGTGGGAATGTCTGTTTTACATATTTACACTAATATCGTTTACTTAAAATTATGTCGTCTTCATTGTGCCCTGAAAGAAGAGGGCATTTTTCAATGTACATATATATTTTTTTTTGTGCAGTAGGATGTATGCGTCATAGCCTCTATATGAAATTAATTTATTGCTTTAAGATTTTAAACTTTGAGATCTGAACACTTGATGAACTCTTTTTAAATCACTGGAGATCACTCGTGTTCACTTTATGACCAGCACTTCATTAGAGTGAATTCAGTCCAAAACTGGGCGAACTGAGGTCAGCCTGTCCTTCACATGCCATTGGATCCTGCAGACCCAACATCTTCTTTTTGGAGCAACCAGGAATCAAAGAGGAAACAGCTGTATTTACATTTTATTGACCTTTACAAAAAAAAATACATATATTTTTAGTGTTTTTGTATTTTACAAAACAAGGTTTTCTGTTTTAACTCAGTAACGTAAATGATTACAAATTATTTCAGATTTCATATGCTGTACACTACAGGTTAAAATCCTGTCAATAAATATATCCATTTTCTTTAGGAAAACAAGCGCAATGTTTTTTTAAACATTATGTTTTGAGTTTAGGAAAGTGTATATGTCACTTTTGTGATCATATTACTTCTGCTGATGGGACTGTTGAAGCATTGTATTTCCTCCTTTTCCTAGTTTGATATCATTTGTATAATTTTGGATCTTATACCAGGATTTATTTCTAAATCCTCTAGATAAAAGCTACTGGAAGTTATAATCCACTTTGGGCAAACAAATATTTGTGATCTTCAGAAGTATTAAGGCAAATCCAATTACAGTACCAACATGTGTTTTCAGCTCATTTTCTAACCATTGATCTCTCCCCAGACAATTTTGATTGTCTGCCAAAACTGAATTGGTGTCTAATAGCTATTTTGCCAAACTACACCTCTTTAGTGCTATCAGATCTATCAATATGAATGGAAGATTAAGGATTTTTTTAAGGCACACTTTCCCACTTGAACAGTCAGATAATCAGTATGTATATTATCGATTTCCACAGAAAAGGTTTGGCCAGGGAGAACAGATCGAAGCTGGTTTGTGATGGTTAAACTTCATGTGATTACATCGCGGACCTTTTACTGTTGCTGTTGCGTCGTCGTCCTTTCCTCCCTTTTCTGGCTTTCCTCTCCTTCTTCTTTCTTCTCTCTTTCTTTTCCCTCCTTTCCGGGCCTAGTCATAAACAGTTGTCTGGGAAACACTTTCTCTCTTCCTCCAGCAGGGGACAGGCTGCTCCGTTGTTGGCTGGGTGCATTATGATGTAGCGTGTGCGGTGTTGAACGCCTGACTCTCCACATTTGCCCTTGCACAAGCCCCAGGGAGACCACACTGACACTTCACAGTCCAGAGGGGTATCTGCAGAGAGGAAGAGAAGGGCGGGTAGCATAGCAATCATATTAACAATCAGGTTTCCATTCTGCTAATTCACTGCTCTTAAACCCTTGCACATGGCTTTCATTTTAAAGATGAGGAATATTCCATAATCAGGAAAATAAATGATCATCTTTTCTTTTTATAACCCAAAATTATAAAAGGGTGTTGGCGTGCTTTGTGTGTAGGCTTTATGAACCCACAGCTCATGATAGACTCTTTGGCAGTGGTTGTACTCGTGGAGTTACTTTTCATTTTGTTTTACTTTCGTTTGTAGATTACTTTTTTATTTCTGCCTCAGAGTAAACAGTGCTGCTACTTAATGACTCCTCTGCAACAGGTCAGGATTTAGCCCTTTATTAAGAAACACCTCAACTATAATAGAGGGTAAGGAAGCATCTGACTTTCTACTTTTTCAGCTAACCTAATATTAATGTAATCCTTAAAGTCTTATCATCACATCATGTTTTTTGGCGCTTTCAGGCTACTTGCTGATGTACCTCTGTCAAGCTCTTTGTGAGCTTCTATGCCGCTGATATGAATCGCAGTTGTCAGTTAAAGAGTAGAAAAGCAGAAGGATGGGAGGCTGTACGGAAGCTGCATAGATGGACATTTGGATATTTGAAGTGAAAGGCTGATAACTCCCTTTAAAATGTATGTTCAAGAATGATAAAGCGAAGGTTAATGTGACAAAAGGTTGCAGAAAAGCATAGATGATTTAACCTGATTTTCTATTGGTGTCTCACAGATCTAGAACAGGTGCTTACTCATCATTAAAGAAAACTTTTGTTCAAGCTCTGGGGAGAATAGACAAATATGATGGAGGGATTATGACAGGGGTAGGATAAACAGACACAAGGGTAAGATGGAGGATTGGGAACAGGGGGAGGAAACCCCAACAGATTGTTGGCCATTCTCTGTTGTTTGTTGATGGGTTGTCGGGGGAACGGTCTTATAGTCTGTGATGCTGACTCAAACCCTTACAGTTACCCTCAACCCTGCTTCTGATTAATGCTCTGTCAGCTCTTTTGCCAGGCCAACATGCTATCTATTACTTTTTCCCCCTTAAAAAACTTTTCCTGGTCAAGTCATCTGTTTAGACTTTCCGTGGTGAATTGTGCTTTTATAAAAGGCTGTTTTGCCCTCCCTATCACATACATCATCCACACAAAGTTACTTGTCTGCTGCATTGCTGACTTGTAGTTCAATACAGCGTTTTCATGTACTTTTTCCAAGATGTCTTTGTATTCTTCCTTTCTGTACAGTGAAGAGTCTTAAATAGTCTGGGAACCCACATATCCAGCTTCACCACATGAATTAAAGTCCAGTGTTTATGTCCCATTTGGCATCATGACTAAAAATCCACTGTACATAATTTCTATCAAGTTTTCTTAAAGTACTCTTTGACATCTTTTATCACACATATTTTGGCTCTTCTCCTACATGCCAGATGTGTCTCTGGTATTTTCTGGTACCCTAACTCTGGCTTGGATTCTCTGGTCTTAGTTTGGAA
>VOQK01038731.1:19652-44886 GCA_015052645.1 Benitochromis conjunctus
TTGGAAGTAATTTAGTTTGTGTGTGGCCTGTAATGTTTTCCAAATTCCCCCAAAAATGAGCCAGTAAACACACAAGTTCCACGCCTTATGTTAAAACCTTACATCTGAGTTTGACAAAGCATGTAAAATTTTTCCTTTTTTTTCTGTATATACTTTTAGCCTTTAACAGCAAAAAAGTAAAAAAGATATGAAAATATCCCTATCGATAAATATTTGGATCATAGGTGTGTTAACCAGGTCAGATTGAGAACCATTGAGGGTTAGGGTAAGGCTCTCTTTCAGTGATTACTCTGTAGCTCACTCAGTTTTCAGAGAACTGGGGTTACGCAAGTAATGGTTCTGTGTTAAGACATAATGGAGGACATCGTGCCATTTAAACGACTGCTCCTCATTTCCCATAAAAGCTTCTCAAAACCTAGGACTCTATTGATGCTGAAACTGAGACCAAACTGAGACTAACAAACTACCACATTCTTGAGTTCTGTCTTTTGTTATTGTGCTCTGTACCATGCTTCAACATACACCCTTCAAAGAAAGTAAATTAATCATGTAAAAACAGAAATTCTTCATGTATTTGTTATTCAGACTTACTTATGAGCTTATCTTCAATCTCATTTCCTGTCGGCAGCTGGTTGGATTGAGTGGGCTCCACGGGCAAGCTGATGATCTGATTGGTCTTCTTTATTTTGGTCAGTGTGACCTTCGCTATGGGTGGTAGGTGCTTTAGGCGGGGGTAGAAGAAGGAATTGGCTGGGTGGCTAGGGAAAGAGGAGGTGATCTGTGGAGGAAAAAATGCACAAGGAATAGCTATCAAGATATGTGTTGTAACAAGCCTCTTCAGACTAATTTTGCTACTTCATGGGCTTAAAGTTGATACTAAAAGTTTAAATTACAGTTTAATAGAAAAGAAAGTTGGTATCAGGGCAACAGCTACCATATTCTTTTAATTTTTGCTGGAGGATTTAGCAAAGTATAAATGTCTTTAGGTACAGCTTTCTGGAGGCAGATAGTGCACGTAGCTGTGTCTATGTTGGCTTAATTACCTTTAGCAACATGACTAAACCCCAAATACTCATATTCATATTCATTGTCTGTTATACCTCACTGAACTCAGCCTGGTGATGCTTTCCATACAGTGCATTATAATATAAATTCAACAATATGACCAAATTGTAAAAAAGTCAGAGGTTATTTTTGGTTTTCCTATTTATTCACAGTCTTTTTCAGCTATTTTTACAATTTTTACATTACTGTCTAACCACCTAACTTAACATTTGTAGCTTATGCCAAAGGCCCTCTTAAATATGAGAAAAAAAGATGCTGAGATTGACCAGACCTAAACTATCCCTGGACCATTGCGCTTACAGTATACTGATGGATAGGACCTACACCATGTTATTGGTTGAGGGTCGGGTTTTAAAGCTTATATTTATGTTTAAATTTACCTTAAATATAGCCTTATAGTTATGTCTCTATTCTATTTGCTTTTTCTGGTTGAAATGCGCAGAGATAAATATTCTAATGAGTGTAGTTTATTTTGTTGAAGCAATGTTGTAATTTTTGGTCAAATTCAGTAGCTGTAGAGTGTCACTGTACATCACGTCAATACAGCATCTCTGTATGAGTCTAATAGAAAGACCAAAGGTTTTTTTTACTGAAGTTGTTGAAAATCTGGATTTCTAAATATCTGGGTTTACTGTGCACCTGTGCAGCCCACCTGCATGATTTTATCCTGTGGGATGGTCTCAAAGTTGGGCGACGAGAAGGTGAACCCACTGTCAGTTCCTGCGTCATATGGAAAAAGATCCACTGACACGTTTTCTTTCCAGTGGTCGCCATCACACAGGTCTATACTGTCCACACCCACAAACCAGTCCGGGCTTGGGACGATACGTACGATAAATGACAACTGTGAATGGAGAAAGTAAAACATAAGAAGTGAGTTATATCGCAGCCACAGATGGCAGAATAGAAAAGGACAGAAAAACGTGTGTGGAAAACAATAAAATTCTAACATCTCTTCCAAACAACGTCTTTCCAACGTCTTCATTCTCAATCCAAATTCAAGGACCACTAAATACTTCTAAATCATATATGATGTCTGTGTTTTACAATTATTTATTTGATTGTGCATTGATATGCTCTCTTTTAAGCATGACATAATAGAGATTTGTAGTCTTGTATTGCATCCACCACTCTACAAGAGCATTTTTATTCCAGCATGGCTTGGTTTTGTTTTGGTGACCACCTTATGTTTCCAGTTGGTTTTTTCCAAGCTTCCAAATTTTCGTCAGATGTGCCAGAAGTTTTATTAGCTACCCAGAGACTCATCAGTGGGAAGTTTAACTGCAAACTTCTGCAGAATTTGACATAATTTGAAAAGACCTTAATTGGACTTATTACATTACAGAAGCTCTCTTTTTGGTCTAGCTTATGGAAGGAAAAAAAACTGTCAGGATCTTGTTTTATATGAGGGTTTTGTTGCTGCATCAGCCTAATTAAAGAGGCATAATGCAGTTTTTCTCACAGTATAACTTCATATTATGAAAAATTAGCAGTAGTGCGGCAGGTTATTACTTGACTACAAAGATACTGAATGCAGATTTTAAAATGGTTGCAGTTTTGATGTATGTTTACTTGCAATCATATCCCACTTACTCCAAATTTAAATAACAGTGAAACATTGAAAATTTTACTGACTGACATATTTGTAACCTTTGTGTAATCTCATGAGGTACTGATTCGTTCAATAATAATTTCCGCTTTTAAAGAGTCCATTTATATTATGGTTAAATTGTAAAACTGTTTGGTTTGTGTACCTACCTGTAAGGCTTTATTATTGGGCTAAACAAGAACTACGATTCTAAGTGCTTATTAAGGAATTCTTCACACCACCTTATCTATGCTGACCTGTCAGTGAGAAGCCTTGCATGTACTTAATGCCCTGTTAAGAAACTTACAAAGGAGTGCCTGGCAAAGACCTCAAACTCAGTGTTCATCTGGCCTGTGCCGCCCACGACAGCGGGAGCAGAGAGGATCCCATAAACGCTCTGGATGCGTTCACCGGCCGTCTCGACTTCCTTCACAAGCGTCCAAGCCTCACCTTTCTCCGTGAACTCCCTCACTCCATTGCTGGCAAACTCATTACGTTGCCACATGTGGTAGTCAGAGCTGTGGGTCACCCCTAATGGAAAAGAAAGGATGAAAATTTGTTTTTTCAGCAGGTGTTAGTCTGAATAGTGAGATCATATACAGTACATCTCAGCAAAGGGAAGTTAATGGAGTTCTGTGACTGTTTTCTAGTGTTTTTGGGATGAAGTGTGCAGATGTATAACATCCTACTAGTGGGTAAAATGTGATACATATAAGAAATGGGATTTTTTTCCTCTTCTGATTAACTTGTGTTTCATCAAATTCAAAAGACATTTTATGTGGTAGCTTTCTGTTTTTCAACCACCTAATAGATCTTGCCACATTGAGCTGAAAATAATGTGACCAATAACTTGGTTAGGTTGCACTTACCAATAAGATTTGACCACTGTGCAGGGGGACGGTAGCGAGGATACTGCTTAGGAAAAGCTGCCTGGGTCCACTTGCCAGTAAATGTTAGACTATACTGGGCAGTTTCTGAAGCTGTGCACATGGGGATGTCAGTTGGGACAGGCAATGAATGAATTCCTTGGACCAGAGTTAGCATCAAGACAATCAGGTGACAGAGTGCGTCAGAGAAGGAGATATTCATTTTTGCAGTGTCCATGATAAGAGTAGATCGGGGGTGAAGACCTGAATGAGGCGCATAAAAGAAAATGGTAAAGAAAGAAGACTTGTCAGTAATAATATTTATATTGAACTGAGTTATAGAGCTGCAAAGAAGTACCTGCTCAATTACTACACAGTAAACACTATTCTGTGCTTTCTTTTATTTGAAAAAGGTCTTATGACAGTGGCCTAACCATAAATATTGGTTTTCCAAATAAAAACCAAATAAAAGGTATTAAATAGAATTAAGCAATGCCAGCTGACTATTCTTCTTCTCCAATGGATACCTCATTATTATCTTCCCTGAATTCTGTCATTAAAGCCCCAGTGTGGGTCTTCTGATTTAGTCTTTCATTTAGCAGTATCACGTTCATGCTCATATGTGTCACTGTTTAATAAAGAGTTGAAGTGCTGCATCCTTGCTTCACAGACGGTATATAAATGAACAGCATTCACATAGATTGCAACCACATTTTTAGTATTTTACCCTGAGCAAGTAAGACACTTTATCCTGACACTGTTGGGTCAGAATTTGCAGATTTTCCATTCTTTTAAAATTCCGTTCTTAACTTAAATATTTAAAATTAAATAAAAAATGGCTACATTTACATGTTTTATCATCTTTGCTTACTCTGAATATGTTGTCACTTAAATACTGTGTAATTGTTTAAAGATCCAGTGTCTTAAAAACTGTTAGTAGCTTTTCTTACAAGGATCGCTGTAAGGTCATGCAGAAACAGTAAATGTGTGCTGCAGAAACAGAGTAAATGTGTGCTGCAGAAACTACTCACTGGTTTTGGTCAGGGTTCCAGATGAATGAAGGACTGCAGCTGAGTGGAGCAGAGGGCTGAAGGTGAGGAGAAGGGGAGAGGAGAGCTGTGGATGTGGCTGTCGGGACGAGTGACTGCAAAGCTCCAAGTCCTTTTCCGCCTATTTATGTGTTTTAGGAGTTTCACCCCTCGCTTTCCTCCCCTCCTTTACCCTATTTCTCCCCCTCTTCCCCCTTGGGCTCCACTCCCCTCTCCATCTTGCTCCACTCTTTCACTCAGTCTCTATCTTCATGCCAATGACTTCCCTGCCCCCTTCATGCCCTTTGACTTTGGCTCTCCCTCCTTCACCCGCCTCCTGCTCTCTCTCCCATACTCTTTATAAGTATCCCATTAAATTAATAATGCGTTCAGCAGCTCTGCATGCACTGCCAGGGGTCCGATACAGTCTGTGGTTAGAGTGTCAGTTCACAGTTTGATACTGTAGCTCTCTAAACCTACATATATGACTAATGAGGTTAATGGTGTATTTCTTAAATTCTCTAAAGGTTTCTTGGTCACGATTTTGAATTTCAGCTACTAGATCCGGTCCGAGTGCTGCTTTTTAACTCATGTAGGAAGTTTTATTGCCTCTGTCACTGTCAATTTGCATACTTTCTTTGATGTGTTTTTCAGGGGCTTATAAAGTCAGTCAATTTAAAGCATTATCTTACAACATGCAGAGGAATTACAGGGTGTCCAACACGACACAACAAGATTGTGTTTTTGATGGCTCTTGGTAAGTGATTGGAAAAGAACTTACTTATCCAGTATAGTCAGTGGTTTAATAAGTTGTGCTCAAGTTGTACTTGTTGAGTAATGAGCTATGTTTTGTATTTAACTGTATATGTTGTGTGTGTTTTCTCCCATTGTGTTAGTCTCTCAGTCAGCTTATAGAGCATACTTTAGTATTTGGATGCAAGAGACTTTTTACTTTTGTGTGTTCAAATATTTAGTCTAAACCAGATTTCTGAGGACATTTTGTTATGTCTCTGTGTTTGTATGTGTGTGTGGAGGTTGGGGGTGTGGTACTTGCTGAACTTGGAGGTGACAGACACACACAAAAATATGTTGGCACGCCGAATCAGCCCACATGTAATGATTTCCATATGGTCACGTTTCTTTAAAAAAACAAATTCAACTAAAACACCTACACACATACAGACACACACACATAGACGGTTGCCCTCACTCAGCCTTAATTTCCACTATTTTTGGCTGTTTTGACCCAGAAACATTTGAAAAGGAAAAGTTAACTCATTACCACCCTCATAACCCAAACTGACAGTGGTGCAATGTGCTCAGTTTTATCGTGTTTGGGGAGACCATGGAGCAAAACTTTCAATCGGCCTCAAAGTAATTCTGGCAAAGCATCAAGTGAATCAGGATGGGGAAGAAGTTCTGCTGACTTTAGCTGAGGGTATAGTCAGGTAGTGGAAGTAACCCTTTGGAGATCCCACTGACACACTTTCTATAATGGAAGCACCGTGTGGAGACACGGGGGATGACTGGCATAGTCACACAGTTCTTTGATGGTAGAGCCCCAGGGGAGGATGAGGTTCACCCTGAATTCTGAAAGGCTCTGGATGTTGTTGGCACATCTCTGCAGTGTGTGGGGTGGTGGCGCTGGATTGGCAGACTGGGGAGGTGGTTCCCTTTAGGAGGTCATGGTCGCAGAATAGTGGACCAGTTCTTTATGCTGTGGATAATATTCAAGGGTGTGTGGGAGGTTGCCCAACCAGTCCTCAGGTGTTTTGGGAATTTGAATTTGAAGAAGGCATTTAACCAAATCCCATAACATATCCTCAGGAGTATGGCTAGTTGCTATGGGCCATTTGGTCCCTGTACAACTGCAGCAAGAGCCAGTGCATGTTGGATTTCTCCAGGGCTGTGCTGTGTCACCAATTCTATTTATGATTCTTATGGACAGAATTGATTGCTGTAGCCAAGTGGTACAGGGTCTGTGCTTTGATAGTCTCAAGATGTTGTCTTTGTGTTTTGCGGTTCTGTTAATCTGTTGATGTGGTTTTGTTGGCTTCATCAGGTGATGGCCTCCAGTTTGAGTATCTCAGGGTTTTACTCACAAGTGAGTGGAGGATGAGATTGACAGATGGATTAGTGTATTATATTATATTATTTATTGTCCTTTTTGAAATTCCATTAGTGATTTGTGGCAGCTGTCAGAGAAATATGAACTATGACAATAAAGACATCATAGTTACAGACATTACTGACATTAACAACAAGAAAGTGCTGCTGAAATGTAGAGCTGTAGCTCAGGTGGTAGAACAGGTCACCTACTAAATGAAAGGTTGCTGGTTCAGTCCCTGTCTGCTCCAGTCTGCATGCCAAATACCCTTGGGCAAAATACTACCACCAATTTGCTTGTATGAATGCATGTGAATGTTAGATAGAAAGCACTTAAGAGTATACAAAAAAGTGCTTGTGTGATCGAGGCAAGTTGGGTGAGTGCTCAGAGTCAAATAGTCCTATCTAAGAACCTGTCCATTGACTCCTTGCGACTAAGAAAAATTGGTGGTTGACCACTGATTCCATTTATTTTTTTCAGATTGCCAACCTTACAGTCAGTCTGACTCAGTTTCCACAACTCAGCAAGTGCCGGCTACAACCTGTCTTTTTGCATTGGGAAACCTGTTAGAACAGTTTCTCTTCTGGTTATATTACTATGTAAAAGCAAGGTTGGCTATGTCATTTTGAGGAATTTCTGAATTTCTCTTTCTGTTTTAAGAAGTTGATATGAATTTATGTGTATTTAAATAGCAACAGATTTACAACAGATGGGACTGGGAGTGACTTAGTGTTATTGCTGTTTTGTCGCCATCTTAACTGATCAAAGTTACATTACAGATGGCAAATGACTGTGGTTTGTCACAGATTCTGTCCTTGTCTTTGAAGCAATTATTTCAGATCATTTCAAAGGCAGGTCACAAGTTGACTAGACAGAGTTACAATAATTGTTTGTATATTGTGGGCTGCAGACATTGTTTTCCTTAGTGTGACTATGCAGGGGTCTCCAACTCCAGGCCTCGAGGGCCGGTGTCCTGCAGGTTTTAGATGTGTCCTTGATCCACCACAGCTGATTTAAATGGTTAAACGACCTCCTCAACATGTCTTGAAGTTCTCCAGAGGCCTGCTAATGAACTAATCCTTTGATTCAGGTGTGCTGACCCAGGGTGTTATCTAAAACCTGCAGGACACCGGCCCTCGAGGCCTGGAGTTGGAGACCCCTGATATATAGGATTAGGAAATTGATTGTTGACAAAACAATCTCAAGTTACTTGCTTACTGTCTACTTCTCTAAAGTCTTTTTAATACTGAAAGTATAAATGAAGGACTTTTTAGAAAATTGTGGCCTAGGGAGCTTGATATTTTTGCATTCGAGAGAAATGCAAACACTGTCCAAGTTTAAGTTGTTTTTAATAGTGTTGTCTCTTCTGTTACTGTGGCACGCTGTGGACACGCCCATTTCAGCTTAACTTTTTCATCATATAGGTCAAAAAACATTCAGAAAAGACCACAAGGACTTCCAGCCAACGTCAGTTACATGTTAAATAAAGGATATAGGCCCATATTACGGTTTGGAGGTGGGCGTATTCAATACATTTGTAAGACTCCAGGATTCTGAAGTTAACCATGGAAGCATGATTGTGGAAATTCGCAACTGGCTCTAATGTATGACAAACAAAAAATGAAACAATGTTATGTCCGAAGCTGTAACGAGCTTGAGTTTTGGGTTTATTTACACTCAGCTTATGAAAAAGGACAATTTTTAATGTTAGAATTGTTGTTGGGACTTTTTTAACTTTGTCAAATGTCATTTTAGGGAATATTCATTTTCAATTAGTGTTACAGAGTGCTTAAAAAAAGCAATCTATATGAAACACCATAATGTTCTTCAGCGCCTATAAATATGCAGTTTGTCAAAACGAAAGACTTCTTAGACCCATGTGGAGCCAGTGACATAAAGCCAGTGGCTCAATGACTGCACCGTTGCAGTTATTGAGTCAACCGTGAACTCCACTGTATACAGAGTACAATGAAAAAATAAAAAAAGAATCAAGGTGCTGCAAAGGTCAAGTCAAAGTCCAGATGTCAACTTGAATGAAATGCTGTGGCAGGACCTTAAGAGAGGTGTGCATAAATGAATAACTGGAAACTTTAATAAACTGAAGCAACACTGTAAACAAGAGTGGGCCAAAATACCTCCACAATAATGTGAGAGCCCAAAAGTTACTTCAAGTTATTGCCGCTAAATGGTTTTATAAGCTATTACAAAATTTAAGCACTATTTTAATAATTAAATCATTTGTGATTAATTATGAACCTGTCAGGCACTGTCCAAATTATTCTCGGAAGGACAGACACATTGATTGCACTACACTCACTAGAGTTGACAAATGGAGTGTGAGTGTTTTGCTCTGGGAATTTTTAGCACAACACAGGGAAAACTGGATGATTTTTTTCTTATCTTGCATGCCAAAATTCAGATCATCCAGTACACTATTCACCCCTGGCTGCACCCAGTGGCCTACCTAGTGCTCATATCAGGTTGTGAAACAGATTCAGTCTTTTTATGACACAGACTTTGACGACTAAGAAATATTATCCAAACTTGGTCTACAGGCTGGACTTGGTTTTGCTGCCAAGTAACATCACTGAACTTTCTAGCAGAAAGTAAGAAACAGGGTTGAAACACATTGATTTCAGCGTCAAAATATTGAAAGCCCCCTGAGGCAAACCATGAGGCAACCCAACGGACCGTACAGCCTGTAAACAAAATAACAGAGATGTTATTGTTTGGTCTGTGGCCAAGGTTGCTGTAGTGACACAATGTGAGGTCATTGTTTTGTCTTCCTGGCTTCATCTAAGAAATATCCGCAATCAGACATGCACACGTGGACACAAACAAATCTAGAGTCTCGTGTGTCAGGACACGAACACACAGAGATGCGTGCGGCGCTTCACATGAAAGCTTGCAATAAATAAAACACAAGTCACATCAGTCGTTCATTATAATTTGACCTGTGTCTTTTCAAGCTGAAACCTTTCCTCGCCATATAACCTTTTTCACACTGTTCTCTGAACAGCCTCCACTCAGCATGTCCCCTGGTCCTTGTTATTGCAATAATCGCCGTGGATTTCCAGGAATAATTTCCTCAGCCGAGTGGGAGCAATCTGTGCCTGTGCATTAATTTGGACATTACTGGATAAATTGCGTGTGTGTGTATGTGCATGCATGCGCCCCGTCTAATGGATGCAGCAGGTCAGCACAGAAAGAAGAGACAACAAGTTTGATCGTGGTATTTTGTATCTGTGTAGCACATGGCTTGCTGACATATGGCTGCAGTACTATCAGAGTCCTACATTTATTTACATGATGACACAAACATGTAACCAGGGTCCCATTTGTATGTCTGTCTGAAATTACTACTTGCTTTAAATCATTGAGATCTTAATTTTGGATTCTTATAATGATAATTCAAAAAAAAAAAGAAAGAGTTTAATCACATACACCCACTGAACTACCTTAACTCTGTCATGAATCTTTCATGATTCTTACCGTTTTCCTCCACAGGAACAGAATATTATAACTGACTTTGTTGAATGTTTGTGCAATCAATCATCAGAACCCACCACACTCAGACAAGCCAATATTAGATGTCGGGACCAAAGCGATTTATATCTGAGAATTATGGATGAACAGCTCTGTTTAGAGTATTAGGTGACAGCAGAGTATTAAAACACAACGCATATAAATTTACCACAAGGAAATCACAGCTGCTGAGCTTGCCGTTCTTGCTTCCTCTTACTCGATTTTGTGTCTTTTGTGGCAATTTTCTGAGCAGTTGGCACCTGGATTGCGTTGTCTAGGTTTTGTTGGAAGGCTTTTAAAAGCTTCACAGAGAACATTTGCACAAGGGTAACTTCAAATGGACATAAGGGTTCATCTAGAGGAGAGAAGCACTGTGGTTAGTGACTAATGTCTTTTACTTCTTAGTTGCAATAACATTTGCTGTATTCAATTTTTCTGGCAAGTCTTTCTTTGCCTTCTTAGAGAGCTCGCGTTGTGTGCGTAACTGTTGCTAATGTTGGCTATAAAACCCTATAGCGAAATATTTTGTGATTTTAAAATTGCATCAGTTGGCCACTAGGTGTATTTTAAAATTCTGAAATGCCTCCATGACCTGGGTGCCACATCCTGAAAGTGTTGGTTGGCAAGCCCTCATTTCATGATGAGGGTACAGTATGCCTCATCAATAATACATGTATTATCTTCTGTCGTTCTTTGTCTTCTGTTCAACCATATCTGCCATAGGAGTAGGAGACACTTTTTTAAACTTTAAAGATAGCTGTAAACTTGCTTGGGCCCATGAAAAGGTCACAGTACTTTTTCTTGTGGGGACATTCAATAAAAAGCTCTCATTTGATTTTAATGAGGCTTGGTCACAGGTTAAAAGTCAACCTTTATCATTAGTTTGGGTTCTTAAATCTTTTTTAATACGGAAGGTTGTTTACTGACGAAAATATCTACAAACAAGGGACAAAGGTGGAAAGAAAACAACCACTATGCTACTATGGTACTATGCTAAACTTCAAAGATTTTTTTAATACTTGGATCAAAATCCTTTGTGGAACCCGTGGTCTTTACCAAATGCCGTTTTTGGTCTCTTGAGATCCTCTGATAGGCATTTACTCCAGCCAACTTCAGTTGTTGCTTGTTTGTGGGTTCTGCATTCAATTTTGCATTTAATAACTGAAAGGCGTGCTCTGTTAGGTTCAAATCAGTTGATTGACTTGACCATTAAAGAATATCCCATTTCCTTACCTTGAGAAACTCTTTCCCTCATAGTCTTGAAGGCATCTTTTGGTTGTCGACCTAAACAATGCTATACCTACCTCTTTGCGAGTGTTCTTGGTTAGATGTCAAGTTGTTTTTCTTAACCATAGAAAATAACAGTCATCATGCATTTCACTTTCCTTCTGTGGTTTTTCAGGTCTTTTGGTGAACCAGTGCGTTCAGTTAATACATTAATTTATTCACATGAAATCAACTCAAGAACTTTTATGTACTTAATTTTTCATGGAATAAAAACAGATGTCATCTCGCCATGAAACTAGAAGTCCAATAAATTTTGAGCCTTTATGGGGGTCTGTATATAAGAATGACTAATAGTTCAGAAATTATTATTAAAGTACTTCTCTTAAAACCCTTACAAAAGTTACAAAAATTGTGGTATTGTTGAAAAAATAATGGTCCAACCAGTAAGGAGGTAGAGTGTAAAATTTGCAGAAGCCAAGATTTATATACGTTTCCCTTTTTCTTCCTTTTTGTTTTTCAGTAGGTCATGGCTGATGTTTTAATATATCATTACATTTTGGTCTATTTTGTGCCCTGTTGCCATTTTGGAGTTATGGAGCTGGCCATTTAAAATGTTTTGAAAGAGTAAGTCTAATTTTTATTACTGTTACTGCAGTTTTATGTCTTCATAGTCTTCTGTCTTTATTTGTCTTTCTCTGACTGTATTTCAATATTTTACCCTCCTGCTGTTTTCGTCTCTCTCCCCTTTTGGAGCTTCTCATTCTCATTTGCCTCTTTTCTCTCCCGCTGTCTCCTCTGACCCACTAAAGTAAGATCCCATCATGTTTTTCCCATCATGCTCTCCTCCCACCCTGTGGTGAGGCAGTGAACCCCCAGCCGGAGGTATAAAGGACATGATTTACAGGGCCCCTTTGCTGCAAAAAAAAAGAAAAAAAAAGACATAAAAGAGAGATCAGTTTTCCAGCACAGTAGCCCTGTGCTTCAGTGCAGGTTTTATTCGTCAATGTTTTTGGGGTTTTTTACTTGAAATATGTCACTTCAACAATGACACAGTGTGGTCCAATTTTGTCATCCTGCAAAAGTGCCAAAATGCATTTCCACAGGAGAAGAAAACAATGTTAAAGCTGGTTTTGGTTTTCTCCATATGGGTTCTGTTGACATGTCTGGATGGGGGGCACGGAGAACCATATGAGGGAGGAAGTGAGAACAACAGTTAAACATTAAGGCCCAGGGCTGTGCTATTGACACTCAGTAATGCTGTGGTTTAAAAGACACCATGGGATGTGAAGTCCCAGTTTAATAACTTCAGGCTTTTTAATCTTATGTAGCAAAAACTTCATACAGTGTGAAGAAGAGTTAAGGTGAAAGGTGAATGACCTGATGTTTGTTTTTCAAATAGATGGTGTTCTGGAAAGCTATCTGCAAGGATATCATCAATGTGAATTAGCAGTGGAGATGAGTTGTTTTTACTCTGAAATGACCAAATCAAAATGAAATGTAGACTTACATCACTGCCAGTGGAATTTTGTTTTGTTCAGACAATACTGGCGTTGCAGTCAATATTTCTCGGAAGTACTAGATTTTTTGATTTTTGATATAGAGGAAAATTCTGTCTGAAAAACATTACATAGTGGCTGTTTTAGTTAATATTTTGAATTACTAACCCAAAATACCAGTTAACCCTGGAGTAGTTTTTATTTTTTAGAACTTTGGAAGCATATCTCCATGTTTTTAACAAATAGAGGTAACACTGCAAAGCCTTTCAGAATAAATGCTGTCTTCTGATTTTGATGTAACTATACATTATAATCAGTTATGAGTTTGAAGCCAATCACTGATTGTGTTAAATAGTACAAAAATTTAGTCTGGAAGTTGGAGAAGGAGATCTGTGGCTAGAAAGTCATGAATTTACATTCTGGACAGACTTAAGAAGAAAAAAAAAATCAACAAAAGTTTCTAATCCCTAAGCAACAAAGGCATTTTAGCCCCAGTTGGTCAGTTGGAGTAGATCCATGGTCAATAGCAGAGGACTGTTTACACTGGAAAGCTCAAAGGTGTAAATTTGTAGAAGTAAAAAGCCTGAAGTTGTCTCTCTAGACATGTATGTTTATGTGGTATAAGTATCTAATTATTTAAGTGCTTGTTTAGTGGGACTGGGATGAGATTCTTACCACTAAATGCAAAAATTAGGTTCTGATATTTCACCACATGTCGCAAAATCATAGCCTCACTTCATTGTGGTATTTACAAACGCCTCATATCATATTTACTTAACATCGAAACCAAACACCTGTCATGTGTAGACAGCAGCTGCAGTTGGAGCTGTTAACCTCAACACTGTGATCATCGCATTAGGTGATTCAGGTGAGAAATGATTCATATGGCTTTCCTTGTGAATATTGTTTAGTGTAATCAAGATCTCCAATGTTATTTTAGTTCAAACCTGAAATGCTGCAGATTGCACCTTCCGTATCTTTGGGCAATGTGAGCTGTATGTCAATCTCGTGGTCCAAACCTTTCTGGCTGAGAACTATGGTCTTGGATTTGGAAATGCCCATTCTCATTCTTGCCACTTCACACTCAGCTGTAAACCGCTTCAGTGCAAACTAAACCACTGCTGAAGTCCAGTTCGCAAATAAAAGGCCACCAAAGTGGAGATGCTCTATCACTATGCCTAGATGTTCTATTCATAAAAAGCATAAATAGAATCGGTAACAAAGGGACCTATGAAGACTGTGGTGAGGATAAAAGACGACCTGACAATGAAACACAGAAGACAGAGGACTTATCAGGGGAATCAGGGGAAGTGGGAACACATGGGGAAACAGCTGACTGAAATGAGCATAATGACACCACCAGTAGGAAGTGAAACTAAACATAATGAACCAAGAACACAAGACTCTTTCAAAATTAAACAAAATGTGTAGACATGGCATGAGAAACATCATGCAGACAAAAACTACATGAGACCAATGCAGACAACCCAGGTTAACTTCAACCCACATACTAAACTGAACTCAAGGCAAACAAATTAATAATCCTAACTCAACATTATCTCCCAAAAAGAACAGAAAACGCTGGGTCAGGGACCCAGCCCGTGTCAACTGGCTGATTTTTGTTTAATACCTCATCCACTTGGATACCAGTAAGGCTTCAGTATAGGAAATTCGGCTGCTTTGACTGACAGGTATGCTGACACAGAGAGCTGAAAGCTGATCAGTTTGTACTAGTCCTCACGTCTGCGATTCGAGTCACTCAGCTGAATAATGTTTGTGGTGTTTTGCCATTTGGAGCATTTTAAATAGAATTACTGACAAATAATATGGTTTGCTGTGTGATACAGACTCTCTACAAAGTTGTGCTTCAGTTTTTAGTGAGTGAAATTCAAGTATTATATTAACCTGCTATTAAGCACTAATTGACAGACATATGTTGGGAAGATTAGGGAGGTTACCATGTTCCTACATAATCAGACACACATTGTGTTGTGCTCAACATCTCATTTCTCTTGTCATTTGAAAAACAACAACACCCAGACAGATAGACATTCCTCATGAATAAAACCACTGTGAAGTTGTGACAGGCTGAGCCTATAAATTTTACTGCTGGAAATAAACCAGTATATCTGTGCTTCAGTGTCAAAACAAACCCCAAACACCCATAAAGGCTTTCACATATGGAAACACAACAAGGAACAAAGTAATTACAGATCTGAGAAATGTTATGAGAAACTGAAAATATGCAATTAAACTAAAATAAAATAAATGTAAAATAAACCTTTCAAGTGAATGACAGTGCTAATATAAAGACAGGCAGGTAAAGCAAACACAGGTGACCTTTGATTAAACTTACAGAAGAACAACAACAAAACACAGTGCCAGGTAACAAGAAATTCTAGCCTGTCAAACAGAAAATAATTTAAAGCAATGACAAACTAATAAAAAAAATTATAGGTGGCCATGACTAGCTATGGAGATATCTGACTGTCCTAAATGTGTTTACATTATAAATATAATGTTGCACTAAGCGTCTACAGCCAGCAGCAGAGTCAGGACAACATAATATAAAGTCCATTCATCCAACCATTATCTTCATCTTTCAAAGATTTTGGTGGCAGCAGGCTAAGCCAGATTAGATATACAGCCTCTATGATGAGTTCTGGGTCTGCCCCAAGGTCTCTTTCTTGGTGGTTGTGCCCAAAAAACACATGCAAAAGGAGGTACCCAGAGGGCATCCTAACCAGACTGCTGAGCCACCTCAACTGGCTCCTGTTGATACGAAGGAGCAGAGGCTCAACTGTGAGGTTTTCCATGTGTCCAAGCTTCTTGCCCTATCTGTAAGGTTGAGCCCAGCCATGCAAAGTCCAGCGATAGTAACTTATTTCAGCTGCTTGTATTTGAGACCTTGCTTTTTTGGACATTGCCCATGACCACTGGTGAGTGTTGGAACATAGATGGATTGGTACATCAGAACTTCCTTTTTGGCATTCTCACTTCCATTACAGCTGTTCCACAGCTGGGTCATGATTCAATGAATCCAACAGAATCACATCATCTGTGAAAAGAAGGGATGCTGTTCTTAGGTCTACAAAATGGACACCTTCGACAGTCTACACCTTGAAATCCTGTCCATCGATATTTCAAATGAGACTGGAGACAAGACTGGATCCTGTCTGTGAACCAATCCTTTGGTATAATTCAAATCACTAGAGAAAACAGAATTTTGACCTGATGAGTGTGCTATTTAGAAAGTTAATGGTTCAGGTTTGTAAGATTCATCTTGCATGAAAACAAGAATTTGATTCATAGCAACATATTAAAGCGATTCAAAAGCAGAAGTGTCAAAATCATAGTGCCACTGGAGTGCCATTAACAGTGTGCTTCCCAAAGTCAGATTGTTGATGTTCATTTGCTGGCAATAGCAAAATTGAAGGGGTAAAATAAAATATAGTTTATTAAACTTCCATGTCAAATGAAAAGGGTTACAGTTACACTGAACAGAGTAAATGACTGCACAATTCAGTAGGTAAAAAAAAGAAGTTTCAAAAACTGCCTTTTTAATAGCTTTAAAAGATATTCCAGGTCATAAATTCTGGTTATGTAATTGAAGGTTACAGTTGAAGTGAAATGATGGCAGTGCTTTCTCTGAACATGATGTGGTAAAACAATCAAGTTGTGCATACACTGTACAGAGGGACCTTGGCTAGAGTCTATCTCTACGTGATGATTAATTACCAGTTTTAGGATTTAGACAAATTATTTATGTAAATACCTGATAAAACAATGCAATGCAGAGGTTTGCCCATTCAAGGCACATGACGTTGTCTATATTTACATGTTTTCAACAAGCCTGAATTATGACAGCTTATCATACTGTAGTTCTGTTTTTTAATATAATGTACACCGAACAAGTATGACACAACCCACACATATACCCCCTGTCATCACAGCCATCCCTCAGTTCGATAGCTGCTCTTCACCGAGCCAAGCTGTCTGGCGGGGCCACCTTGTGTTGTACCTCGTCCCTCTCCTTCAGGGAACAGAAGTTATAGATATAAAGGTTTGTTACCTTTCAGTCGATTCACTTGGTACAACACATAAGTTTTTGGGGTTTTTGGGGGGGGGGGGGTTGCCTGTCCCGTTTGGTTCTGCTAGAGGGTATTGGTAGACATAGCCCCGTCCCCCAAGGCATGAAGCAGGCATGGAGGAGAGCCAGGCCCCAGACATCCAGAGGCCCCCAGAGCACGAGAGCCCAAGGAGGACCATTGGAGGGGCAACCGTGCTACCCTCCTGGAACGAGCTGAGGAGAGCCCCAGACGTGGGGCCACCCAGCAGCCACAGTGCAGAAGCCACAGGGGGCTGCAGTGACATGCCCAGAGGTCTGAGGGCTGCCCACCCCCTGGAAGGGACCTGACTGAGCCACGGGCACCAGGCCCTGCCAAGCAGCCACCGGGAGTGAGCCGGTACATACCTGAGCGCCCAGCCCCGGACACCCAGAACCACCAACGCACCGACGTCTGAGGTCATCAGCCCCCAGCAGGGAGTGTGGTGGGGGGAGATAGGAGATGTTCCCAGAGAGGTGGAGACCCAGCCTGACATATAGACACAAACAGGCACACACAGACACAAACATGCATTCTCACACTCATGCACACATATACAAATACTTGGCACTTGCCCAACGTGGAGACAAACAGAAATGGACACTGTACACACTCTCACACTCCCCAAACATACTTTATACGCCAGGTCTAGGTACCCTCACCCCCAGAGGGGCAGTCCGCCCCTAGGCCCAGAAGATGTTACCCTTTTCCCTGCGGTGGAGACAAGCAGACCATCCCCAGTCCTGCTGCAGCAGGACCTCCTCCCAGCCCCCCGCCCCAATGCCGACAACACATAAATATTGAACATATATACACGCCCCACAGAGCAGCCACCAAACTGCGGTTGGACCACCAGCACCTTAGTGTGTAGTAGACCCAGCAGAAAATATGAGCCACCAAAGGGGCTGTAACGTCCAAACGATAAAACTGCACAAAAGTGTGCGGTGATGCCCAGCTAGCTGCAGCACAAATATCACCTACAGGTACCCCTTTTAAAAGAGCCCATGACGTTGCCATTCCCCTGGTGGAATGAGCTCTCACACCCTGGGGCAAAGTGAGACCCTTGATTCTGTACCCCAGTGAGTGCACTCAATGTAGGTACGTAGCACACGCACTGGACAAAGAGAATGCATCCTCCTATGCTCCTCAGATTCAAAAGGAGGGGAGCAAAAGCTCAGCACCTCAAACTCCATTTCGCTATAAGATGAAGTAATGAACTTGGGAAAATATGCAGCATTCGGGCACAAACCCACCGTGTGGCCATCAGGAGAGAACTGCGTGCAGGAGGGATGCACAGACAGAGCATGAAGGTCACCTACTCGCTTTCCCGAAGCCAAAGCGAGAAGCAATGTAGTCTTATAAGATAAGAGATAAGATAAACCTTTATTAGTCCCACAAGTGGGAAAGTCAAGAGCAGCAAAAATTAAGAAAAACAATAGAATAATAATAGTAAAATCAAATAAAATAGAATAAAATGCTATGTCAATAATATAAAATTCTATGTCAAAATTGCACGTTGCATCAGAAAATTATACTCAGTAATATTGCGCATAAGCGAGACTAAGGAAAAGCTATCAAGACCTTTGGTAGCCTTCCATAGCACTGTTAGCTTGTCTATCTTATTAGGGAGCAATTTCACATTTCCCATGATTACAGCAGGGAGAGATGGTCTCCTTGAGCGAGAGGACAACCCGAAAGGCAGTGCCAGGTATTCGTAGGCTACACCCTCAAATGCAATGAAACTACCTGTGGTTTGGGTGTATAGCCATATGAAAATAAGCATCTGTGAGATTGATTCTTGCAAACCAATCTCCCTGGCCAACTGCTTTCAAATGCTGTCTGAAAAGCAGCGTCTCCCTGCCGCTGAACCCCTTTTCCACTCAATCCCACATCTAGAAGGGCTGAGGCTTCTTCTTCCTGGGTGTCGGGTCCAGTCGGGGGCCCGAAGGTGGGTCTTTGCTCCAAGTCGACTGGCGTGGAACTCGAATCAGAGGATGTGCATCCGCTGGAGGCAAACCCAGCTACTGACACTGGTTTGTCCAGATACACAGCCCTGTTCCTGTCTGGGACATCAGAGAGGGTCAGCCACAGGTGCCTCTACGCTACTACTGTTGAAGCCATCCCTCTGCCCAGGGAGAGTGCACAGTGGGAAGCGCAGAGGATGTAGTCCGTGGCGACTCTGACCTTGTTAAGAAGAGGTGCTAGACTAGAGACTCAGAAAGGGTCATGCCGTGCGACAGCAGTCTGTCCCAGCACTTTATCCACAAACATCATGCATCTTTCCAGGGTCTAGCGCCGGAGCAGATGACAAAATGCACACGCTTCAGGCTCCGTCAACACTCTCCTAGCATGGACAATTCCCATCAGACAGGGCAGGCATTGTGCTGGTTGCTGCCTACACACCAACTGCGTGGTGGAGGCTATCACCAACAAGGGCAGTTAAGCTAACTTCAAGTCAGCAGACAATGGAGCTAACTAGCAGCAGCTAGCTAGCCCAACTCAGCAGAGGTGTTCTTACCGAGGTGAAGAGTGCAAGAAGGGATTACTGTAATGGCAGGGCTTATATGTGACATGGACTCAACTAGAAGATACATAATTAGATGGACTAGAATGAGTGCTGGAGGATATAGCAATGACATAAAGGAAAATAGCATTGTGGTAGGAAGGACCTGGCACTTGGCAGGAAACTGTCTTTTTATTTACAGTGATTTATGTACACAAAGCTTTTCAGCTGCCCTCTTCAACTCACACATACCACACAGCTTTCTCCTCCAGGGTTAGGGGGCTACTGTAATAGGGAAGGCGTAATTGGTGTGATGGCTG
The DNA here is from genome assembly GCA_015052645.1 of Benitochromis conjunctus. Classification (NCBI taxonomy): domain Eukaryota; kingdom Metazoa; phylum Chordata; class Actinopteri; order Cichliformes; family Cichlidae; genus Benitochromis; species Benitochromis conjunctus. The sequence goes on from VOQK01038731.1 coordinate 39,484, forward strand.
ACAGCTGTGCCAGCCAGCCTCCCCTGGCACTGCCCCCTGAACCCACTTCTCCACCCCTCCTCTACAACTACAAACCACACCTCTCCACAAGCATTCTTACTAGCATTAGAAAAGAGACAAACTAGGACAGAAGTGATCTTCAAAGAAACAATCACAAAAACTAAATGCTAACAAGACCTTCAGTTCTCTTTCAAACCTCACTCGGTAGGTCACTATCAGAAGCACATTGTGGCATGACCGATCCATGAGTGACCAATCGGCTTCTTTGACTTTGAGAAAAAAATTTTGCTTCATAATATAGCCTACCCACTAACAGGTACCATGATGAAGAGATAATCCATGTTATTCATTTCACTTGTCAGTGGTCATAATGTTTTGGCTGATTGATCTATATTATGTGTGATTCTACTTTATTGTTAATCAGCCACCTTCAGCCCTGCACTTAATTGGACAAACTGGTAAGCTGTTTATAGATGGCCGGTCAAATTACAAAGCTGATCACATTTACTATTTTGCAGTTTTTTTGTGTTGTGAGACAAATTATTAAATGAAACAGTAAAATGGCCCATTATGATTACACTAATACTGTGCCATCACCATTCAGCTGTACTTTTTTAATGCTTTGAGCACTGAACCTTTTTTCGGTGAGGCGCTTACCACTGTGTCACCTCTCTAGACACTTAACAATTAGTGAGATGACCAGATGTACCTAAATGACCCTAATACCATCAGTTTTGAGATGATGACGATATAAAAACAATACTATGGTTATGAAATGCAATATTATGAAATGCTTATATTTTAGGAAAAACATTACTTTGACATTAGGTCAGTTAGGCAGTATTTGTACTGTCTTTCCCAGAGTTTTCTCGAATTTATCATTTTCCCAATAAATTACTTCGATGAACCAATCAAAGGGAAATCATACCAAACTAAGATGCACCTCCATAGTTTACTTTGGACTTAACCATATAAAGGCATCAATCTGTGCAGGCTAATGTTTAAAACATATACATGTAAATTACTACCCACATCACAAATTACATTAGTTATGTGTAAATATAACCTTTGACTAGCTGCTGGAAAGAGCTCACTGCTCTGTAGGACACACACACACACACAGAGAATGATGGTGGATCACTCTATTTTTCCTCTTGCTCTACAGATGGATGTGAGCTTCTTATGCTGTCATGTTCTCATGTAACTGTATTGTAAAACCATTAGTGGTTACAGGTGAAAGCTTTTGCAGAACAACGGGGAAAACAGAGGCTTTAAGTTTATCGTCCACATCGATAATCAAACAGAGCTTTTTGATTAATGTGTGCCTGAAGGAGTCATGGTCATCTGTTATATAACATCATTAACATAGTGACATAACAGACTAGTTTTATTTTGTTTAGTTTTTTTTACATTCGCAGACGGTATTAAATAAACCCCTACTCTTCTACGTTCACATGCTGGCTTTGTGTTGATGCTTGACTGTGGGCATGCCTAATAGCCATAGAAATAACAGTGATATAAAAACAAACATAGCTTTCTCAATGCAACAGTCAATTTTGATGTTGAACGACAAACTATACCAGCAACCACATCCCTTTCTCATAGACTCTGTATGGGATATTTTCATAATGCAATTTAAATAAGTGTGATTTGATTTGTTGGCATCTGTACTGGTTGAACTCTTCACTGCAAGCACCTCAAACAAAGTGAAGCAAAGCATTCCCAATTCAGTTTGGGAGGCAACAAAGTCACTATATTCAAAATAAATGAAAAAAGTATTTTAAAAAGTAAAAAAAAAACAACCAACAGCACATTTTTGCCATGTGAATGAATTCAGATGACATTTCTCTGCATGAAAAAATAAGTATGTTTACTATGTCAGCCTTCAAAAGTATCTTTTTTTTCTTTAGCCTTTCACCCCATGTAGAAAAGGCCATCTACAGGGGACCTTCAAAGTCCTCTGTCCTGTACCTAATTAAAACTGTTAGATCACCGCCTTATTTTGATCAGGGAGCTTGCATGTTTCAGTGACCCCTAGAGGTATGCCAGGTAGGGTCACCCAAGCAGGAAAGGTTCAAGAGTAGAGGACAGACCCAGAATGACCCCTAGTCCTCCAGTTTGGAGGTTGGTTTAGAGTTAGCACCCCTGTCCTGTAAAAAAAAAAAAAAATCCTTTTGCTACAGAAATATCAACATGAGAAAATGAGTGTCTGGATTTTATAAAGTGATAAAAGCATATAAATCATTCAGACAGTCAAGTTTTGACTGAATGACTGACTGACAAAAGAGTTTATAGGTGGTAGGCACTTAATTTCTATCTTTGTGTCTATTTATACACGTGACATTTAACATTATTGCTCTGAAATCAGCTTTGAAGGCAGGAAAATCACTCTAAAAACCACAGTGAAGGAGACAGATGTAAAAATGTAATAATGTAATAACTGCGCCAGTTAACTTGTGCTTTCTTAAATTAGAGTAACCGGTAAACTAACTGTTGACTTTTTTTGTTTGTAATTAGGTTTGTATTTGAACCCCTGCTTTAAATAGACTTGATAACAAATAGCCAGAGATATCCTCTGAGCTCTCCCGACAAAACGCGATATTGAAGACACCTACAAAAACTGAGAAATCAGTCCAAGTAAGATCCTGTATTATGTACTCTGACTTGTGATTGTTGGAAGCTTTTTCAGTGACAATGAAGAAGAGAAACCTATTGGGCAGAAGTCTATCCAACTGTCAGGCTTTACAGATGAGTTACTAATAGTTGGGAAATAAAGAGACAAGGAAGGATATTAAAGTATCACTGAAGTAAAAACAAAACCTCAAAACCTTAAACCCCAGAAGACATATCATCATGCAGAAAAAATTCTTAAGATGTTGTTTTTCTTTTAAGGAGGTGAAAATGTGTGAAATAATTTCGCTGGTTACCAAAGCGGTTTTAAAAACAAGCGATGACATTGTGAAATACGGATAATATCATCTCAGGATTATCAAGCTGACATTACTTGAAAATTGCTTAAACAAACCAGCTTGCTTTAGCAAACTTCACTGTCCCCTGCCAGGTTTTGCTTCAGTAGCTTTCTGCACAATAAGGTTTAAAGCCTCCAATCTGCACTGAAGGACTTGTTATTATAGATTGATTTTGCAGCACAGGAGAAAGAGAAAAGCAATTCTTATTTCATGGTGAGGCCTTTTTTGGGGTAATGGAATGGGTTCTGCAGACACAAAGGTCATATCACTCCCTCAGCATGTTGGAGGATGATGTCAGCTTTAAAGTCAAGGTGAAAATGAAGCAAAAGCCAAATGTGAATATAGGAGATTTCCACACAACCGTACTGTTGTGTAACTGCATTTGGACAGTGATTCTTTGTTCCCAATCCCTTGGTGTCAGTTGAAACTTTGGCTAGTTCTTGCTATAAATCAAACCCTGATTGACAGGCTGTAATAATAATAAGTCAAGTCCAATGTCTGCAAAACAGTGCATATCACTGATTTTTATTGCAAACATAGTGACAGGACTGCACTTATGAATATTGAACAGGATGAATAAAAATGCAAGAACACATTCAGAAACCTTTTGGTGAAGATGTGGTTTGATGTTAGACCAGATGTCTGCAGAAGGAAGAGTAGACCTTCTGCTTTTGTTATCATGCAAAGGGTTGAATTTCTCCACAGAAAAAGTGCAGAACTACTGACTCGTGTAGTCTTGTAAAAATACAGACATTTCTTCATGGTATTACTGAAGAACAGCACACAAGAGATTTTAATGCACACGACATACTAATGCACACAGCAAAAGTGACATAGTAGAAGCTCTCACACACACTCACTCACCTTATTCACTTTCAGTAAGTCAGCCAGGAGGATCATCTAGTACCTCTGGTCTTCCTCTCTGTTCAGCGATTTACTGTCCCTCTCTGAGGAATCGTTAAGTAATGCTGCTTCACTGCCCAGAACTCCTGTGATTCTCAAGAAAACCTATCAGGAACACCTGCTGTTTCCATGAACCGTGCTAACCAAAATGACCCTAGGTGAAACCTATGATCCCTCACTCACCTAATCACCTCATAAATTCCCCTTTGCCATGGTAGCTTTTGACAGGTGAGGGAGGATTTTGGTTCATACGTGGATTATTGCAATTCAATATCACAGTCACCAAAACTGCAGAGTGCAGTTCATAAAAAGGGATTGTGTTGGTGACATTTCTCAAGACATTCAATAGGATGTTGTATGAGGTGCAAAGGGACAGACATTTGAGACAATGGGCCATACTTCCACTGTACTTTTTTTGTAAAATTTGTCATTATACCATCAGCAAGGTTTAAGTTAAAGCTAAATGTCTTTCTTTATTTTCTGTGACTTTGTTTGGTTTCTGAAGACTTAGAGGTAGAAAACTTTATGCTTTTAACTGTTTGATTGACTGGATATTCAAATTTGAGGGAAGAACCTTATTGGAATAATGAAGTAGCAACTAGAGAAAGGAACCGTTCTTTTAGAGAACCGGTCCTCAGTAGTTCAGTTCCTTGGAATTGTTAGTCTGCTTGCCTATCAATCCCTATCCAGCTTATTGGTTCCGCTTGAACTTGCGCTACAATCATTTTGTATACTGGAGCATGAAAATAGTAGTCTGCAGCGTGGATATGGAGACTATTTTTATTTTTATTCCACCAAAGGAAGTCCAAACTGCATCCAGGACAGAAACAGCTGCATTATGCTGCTAACACAACTTCGGCTCTTTGCAAGCACCTGCACAAAAGGCATGATAACGCAGAATCATCATATCAGAATTGTATCTCATTTGGGCACCAGTTTAGGTTACTGGTTGAGCAGGCAGCCTTATTCCTTACGCCCTGGGTTCGATCCTATTCTGCTGTGTATCTGGTGGTAATCTTGGTAACTTGCAGAACTGGGGATACAGACATGGCAAAGATTAAAGTTGGCTGAAATCTGTATGTTAAAATAGTGTGCCTATACAGCGTCAGTATACAAAAAACATGAAACTGGCAGGGTTTAGTGTTTAAGTTTGGAATCTGTTTATCGAGTACTTTGGGCAGTTCTACTTCTAACATTTGTTCTGTTTCAGCAGTTATTCCCAGTCAGCCCCTGCTTCCCTGTGTTTCCTTTGCCAGATAGCACTGTTCTCATAGTCAAGCTTATTTTTTCTTTTGTGTATTTCTGTATTTTGTTAGTTCCTTACTATCTATAGCTCTGCTTGTGACCCTGTGGTAGGTTGTCTGTACTTTTCCTTTTGTCTGCTCCTCATTTGCTTTGTTCACCTATCAAACTACTTCCACATGTAGACCCAACCTGGAAACTAGGATTAAAGATTTTGATGAATCTGGATTTACACTAATGTGCCTAATCTGTTCCTTGTTGATGTAATGATTAATGATTTTAAATCATT